>LR538115.1:0-63589 GCA_900883565.2 Caenorhabditis panamensis | reverse complement strand
AAATAAGTGTTCATTCAAAGTAAAATATATCTATTGCAACCTTTTCTCCATCTTTGAATACTTCAAAACAGCTTTGATTGGGTCGTAAGTCAACGGCTTGCTTTTTTCGAAGCCACCACCAACATTATCTTCTGTCATTTCTGCAAAAAACGGTGTGAAAATTGCAAAAAGATAGCAATATCTAGCAGAGAGTTTTGAAGAAAAAGAAGAAAACAAAAGTGCTGCTGCGGATAGCGCGTGTTTCCATGGAAACCAGGGCATTTGTCGTACACAAGTGTACTTGTCGATAATCACATGATGGACTTGACAAAACAAGAAGATAAGACGAGTTCCTTCAATATAACAGGAAAAACACTTTATGACAAAGAAACACTGATTATTTCGGAACTGTAGTCCCTTTCTTCATTACTTCAAATCTCATTTTCCAGAACCAAATGGCGTCTTTTTCCAGATCTGCTTCTCCAAAGATAACTAATTCCAACTGCTCATACATAGGAATAGTTACACAATGACGGGCACCGTTTCTGAAACAGACAATGAAGCTGTGTTATACCACACAACTTACGTAATGTTTGGAAATACGGACGGAACACTCTGTGGGAACCAATTAACTGTCAAATCGAAGACATCTATGATATCTGTGAACTGGTAAGTACCTCGTGTGAAGGAAGTTCCCAATGGACGACGGTAGTTGACCCAATTCTAAAAATGAAAAAGTAAAAAAAACTTTGAAACCTTACCCGAAGTAGCTTCTCGGTGTGTTCAGCAGTGAAATCAAGGTGGATAACTTCAAGTTTCAGGTTTCGAAGATCAAAGAAACGGTCATCCACTTCGTAATCAGCACCAGTCCAGTAAAAAATGAGCTTTTCACAGGATTTGACCTGAATCAAAATTTGATTGATTTTCTGGTAACAAACTAACCATCGGATCCTCAAACATGAAAGTGTTAAACCGAGTCGAAGCAAACTTAATGGATTTCAAGGGATGCTCATCATCAAAAGCTTTGACCCATAAAGGGAGAAAAGTTTGAGTTGGGCCGTCCACATGCAAATTGTTCACCTTCAACTTCCAATTCTTCAGCTGGAAATCTCCGGGAACATAGAAGTCTACGTAGAGCAGATCCACAGTTGATCCAGCTTTCAGATACTCCTTGACCAACTTTTCGATAGCCACATGGACTGTTTTATTTACAGTGTGATCTCTCATGTAATTTTCCGTGCTAACATGGACGATAGACCTTGTTTTTGGATCGTCTTCTCTGAATTCCCAGCAACAAAAATTGGAACCGATTTGGAAATAAAATGAAGAAGAGCAAATGTAAATTTTCTTGAAGTGGTAAGGCATTCGATTCTCGATTTTTCTGATTGCAGGGATGCGTCGAGTCATGCTTCTTCTGGAGAAAATCATACATTTTTCTAGTAGAATTGATTTTTTTCATACCGTTTATCCATACTTGAGAACTTGATAATTGCTTTGATTGGGTCATAGGATAACGGTTTTCCTCTTCCAGAGGTACTACAGCGATTTGTATTTTCTTCTGTCATTTCTGCAAAATTGTTGTAAAAATTGCAAAGAGATAGCAAAATCTAGCAGAGAGTTTTGAAGAAAAAGAATCGAAAAATTATGAGGAACTACGAAAAATGGTGACATATGATATCTGTGCATTTTGTGTGCATAGTTACCACACAGTGTTTGCGGACAAACTGTTTCTGGGCATGGTGCTTCATGGTATGCAGAGATGCATTTATCGAGATTAGTTAACCGTTAGATATACAGCTAATAACATGAATAAATGGTTAAACTTTGCTTCATTACAATCTTTATATACATAATCAAAAAGGCAAGATGAACTTTTATCACTTCGGCACCGTTGTTCCCGTTTTCATGACCTCAAACCGCAAATTCCATTGAAACGGAACCCACTTGTCCTCTCTTGCTTCTCCAAAAATGACCAGTTCCAGCTGTTCATCCATTGGAATAGTCACACAATGACATGCACCGTTTCTGAACAAGATAACCATTTTGTAAACAGTTTTGAAAACCTTACGAAATGTTGGGCAATTTAGACGGAACACTCTGTTTGAACCAATCCGCAGCCAAGTCAAAGACATCCATGACATCGGTGAAGTGGGTGACTCCGAGAGAGAAGGAAGTTCCCAATGGGCGACGGTAGTTTACCCATTTCTGAAGATAGAAACATGCATATGTGAGAAGCTTTTGATATCAAAACTCACTCTAAGCAGTTTCTCCTTGTACTCATGTGTAAAGTTCAAGTGTATTACTTCTAGTTGTTGGGTCTGCAAATCGAAAAACCAATCATCCAATGGGTTCTCTTCATAGTATGGGAACTGGAGACGAAGTTTCTTGCAAGATTGGACCTAAATTGAAGGCTAAAAATCACAAGAAGTCAAGGAAGACTCACCAAAGGCTCCTTAAACATAAAATTAGTCCCATTGCCTACAATAAACTTGATAGATTCCAATGGATGACTGTCATCCATCGCTTTGAGCCATGAGTGGAAGATTTCCGTGGTTGGACGCTCCATAGAAATGCTGCTCACTTTTAGATTGATGTTCTCCAGGTTCAATTCCTCCGGAACACAGTTGTATATATGAAGCTTCTCAATACTGGATCCCTTTCTCAGATACTCCTTCATCAATTTCGCCAACGCCACTCTGTACTTCTTCTCTACAATGCGCTCGAAATGGTAGCCATCCGATGTGAAGTGGATCTTGCTGCTTGTTAGTGTCTCCGGATCAGTTCCATCTTCTGGAAACCAACCACCTTCGTTTCCGGGGTGGAGTGGTTGAATGTGCCATGCACGAGACGTTTTGCCGATGACTACTTCAAAGAAATTGCTACTGAATGTAACCTTTGAGAACTTGTACGGCATCCGATCATCGATTTTTCTGATCGCTGGAATGCACCGGGCCATGCGTTCTCTAAAACGTAACTAGCTAGAAACCATGAAGTCCAGAACAATAATCACCTCTTATCCACTCTCGAGTATTTCACGATTGCCTTGATCGCGTCATAGGACAAGTTCTTCACATTTTCTTCAGCCATTTTTGTTCAGAACAGATGAAAGATTGGTATAATAGAATGATAGAAAGTTAAAGAAGAACCGCCACTATCAATTGGTTATTCTCAATGTGACACCAGCCCGACAATTTTTTGTTTTTTGTGTTGAAATATTTCACCACTACCCCTCTCGCCTCTGCGTGCATAGTTACCCCACAGTGTTTGCGGACAAATCGTTTTTAGCCATTGTATTTCATGGTAGTTTTCCGTATTACATCTACAGATCAGTAACATGAGAAAATGACTGAACTTCACTTCATTATATGTACATAATCAGGAACATGAACTTTCATCACTTTTCAATACTCTTCGGCGCCGTTGTTCCCGTCTTCATAACCTCAAACCGCAAATTCCACTGGAATGGGGCCCACTGCTCTTGCTCAGCTCTTGCTTCTCCAAAAACGACCAATTCTAGCTGTTCATCTATCGGAATCGTCACACAATGACGTGCACCGGTTCTGAAGAAGATACCCATGTTTTAGACATTTGATTTGAAACTCTTACGTAATGTTCGGTAGTTTAGACGGGACACTCTGTTTGAACCAATCTGCAGCCAAGTCAAAGACATCCATGATATCTGTGAAGTGGGTGACTCCGAGAGAGAAGGATGTTCCCAATGGACGACAATAGTTTACCCATTTCTGAAAACAGAAGCATGAGAATGTGAGGAGATTTTGGTTTCAAAACTCACTCTAAGCAGTTTTTCCTCGTATTCATGGGAAAAGTTCATATGAATTACTTCAATTTGTTGGGTCTGCAAATCGAAAAACCAGTCATCCAATGGGTTATCTTCATTGTATGGGAACTGTAGGCGGAGTCTCTTGCAAGATTGGACCTAAAACGAAGATCCAAAACATGAGAATGTCGTGAAAGACTAGAAAGACTCACCAGTGGCTCCTTGAACATGAAGTTAGATCCACTGCCCACAATAAACTTGATAGATTCCAATGGATGAGAGTCATCCATCGCTTTGAGCCACGAATGGAAGAGTTCAGTGGTCGGGCGCTCCATTGAAATGTTGCTCACTTTCAAATTGATGTTCTCCAGATCCAATTCTTTCGGAGCACAATTGAATACATGAAGCTTTTCGATGCTCGTCCCCTTTCTCAGATACTCCTTCATCACTTTTGATAGCGCCACTTTGTACGGCTTCTCTATGATGTGTTCGAAACTGTACTTATGCGTTGTAAAATGAATAGTGCAGCGGGTTAGTGCCTCGGGATCAGGTTCATCTTCTGGATCAAATCTACGTCTTCCGTTTCCAGGTGGTTGAATGTACCACGTACGAGACGTCTTGCCGATGACGATTTCGAAAAAGTTACTACTATATGTGACCCTTGAGAACTCGTACGGCATTCGCTCATCGATTTTTTTGATTGCTGGAATGCTCCGAACCATGCGTTCTCTACAAAGTAATCAGTTTGAAGAATGAGTTCTAGAACAATTCTAACCTCTTATCCACTCTCGAGTGTTTCACAATTGCCTTGATCGCATCGTAGGACAAATTCTCGATTCTGTGAGAGCTGGTTCCGGAATTCGCAATCTCTTCAGGCATTATTGTTCAGAACAGATAAACGAGAAGTAGAATAAAGAGAAAAAAGGGTAAGCCCGAAATTTCAATCGATTCTTCTCAATGTGACACCAGCCCGGCGATGTTTTCTTCTTTGTGTTGTAACGTTTCCCCACTGCCCCTTGACCCTACCCGTGCAATGTTACTCCGTTGTGTTTGCGGACTTGGCGTTTCCTTATAACAGTTTTTGGGGATGTTGGTTCGTTTTATAAGAGGATGAAAGAGCCTGGAATGCTGCATGACTTTGGAGTGGCCATACGTCGTTTTGCCATGGTTCAACTAGCTGATGGGCGTGCTTTTTTCAACACTTTATAGTCACAGTCAACGACAGCAAAAGAACAGTGCGAAGAGGAGAGAAATCAAGACTACGCAATTTCTTCTCGAAGGTCGGACCACGTCAACAAAGACAACAATGCCCTGTGGGTCTCACAAGGAGATTATCTAGGTTGCGTCAGTTGGTCATGTTATCGGGACATAATGGGAGACAATGTTCGGAATGGGTCAACAGATTTATTCATTGAACAATCAAGCAAAGAGTTCATTTCGGTACAGTAGTTCCTGTCTTCATAACTTTGACTTTTAGTATGTTTTTGAATTGAACTCGATCTCCACTTCTCGCTTCTCCAAAAACAACCAGCTCCACTTGTTCGTTCATTGGAATAGTGACACAATTGCGCAAGCCGGTTCTGAGAAAGTCAAAATCTTATGATTTCGATTTGAGAGGTCTGAAATTTCTCACTTGATATTAGGCAATCTGGAGGGAACACTGTTTTGGTGGAGACGAGCCACCAAATCGAAGATATCCATAACATTTGTGAAGCTTTTGACTGTGAACGCGAAGGAAGTTCCGAGGGGACGAGGCGAATTGAGCCAGGTTGCCAGCAGCTGTTGGATTCTGGTTTCTGGGAAGTTGTAGTGAAAGATTTCTAACTCTTGAAGGCGATTATCAACAACCCAATCGTCTACATCTTGCACGTCATAGTTGTGCTTGACACGCAGCTTTTGGAAGGATTGGAGCTGAAAATGATCGAGTTATACATTATGAAATAGAGACACAGTGTCTAACCAATGAACTCTGAACGACATTGCCAATTTCTGGGCAAGCCCACATCTGGAACTCTTTGTATGGGATGTTTTGAATGAGTGGCTCCAGATTGTTGAGATCTTTTAGCGTGCCCGTCAGGAACAGACGCTCGGCTTTCAGAGAAAGTCTTTTCAGATTTGCTGTCCCGAAAGAGGGATCTTCAGAATCTTCAGAATCAAAATCTTCGGAGAAATTTGTGATTTTGAGATCCCGCGTCTTTGTTCCGTTCTTTATGAACTTCTCACAGAGTTTACCAAAAGCAGTTTCTTTGTCCATCACTGTAGACGCATTAATGTTTTGTATAAAACCCATCCTAATAAATTCAAGTTCTCTGTGCCTATATAGTGGCCACTCCATCTTGAAATCACCGGATCTGAGTGAAAAGTGTGAGGAGTGCAATTCAATTTCATCGAATTTATAGGGCAGTATCTTGTCGAGATTTCGCACGGCCGGGATTCGCTTGGCCATTTGTCTTCTGTAGAATAGAAAAAACTGTTGCTCAACTTGCGAATTTTAAAAATTTACCTTTTGGTTATGCTAGAGTATTTCATGATTGACTTGATAGTGTCGTAGGTTGCTGGGATTGATTGGGTTGAATCGAGCATGCTTTTTGGCTGGGATCTGAAGTCGATTTGGATAGAATAGAGTATTTGAAACCGATTGATAGTCAGTGCAACCAAAACTGTTCAGTTTTCAGCTAAAATTTTCAGATTTCGTGCTTTGGCTTGTTTATCGGAAAAATCAAAAAGATGAGTGAATGGCAATGAAAAACTCAATAATTCTGGTCGAAAAAACTATTTTTAGGTTTCAAATTCTTTCTTCTATTCGTTTTCATCAGAAAAGGTTCGAAAAAGTTGGTTCGAAATCGAGAAAACAGCAGAAAAATCGATTTGGTGGCGAATCCCACCGAGGGCGGTTTCGCGTGACCGCAGTAATAGTTTGAATGAACGAATGCGCGCACGAAGGGTGAGAGTGGATGGTCCTACGTGTTGGTTTCATTGATTTATATCGTAAAGGAGACCCGCTATTTGATGGATTTCTAATTTGATGGATGTTTATTGTGTTACAAATCGGACGTTGACAGCAGAAAATGTGATGTGCCAACAGGTGAATAGGTGAATAGTGTGTAATGAAATAAAGTATTGCTTTCTGCATAAAATCACTAGTTACTGATTGAGAGTTGATCCTGCCTCCATGATCTTGACATTCAAAGTCCATTGAACCTGATCCTCGTTGCGAACAAAATCACCATAAACCACGAGTTCCAGTCGTCGATTTATACTGACTGTTACGCAGTGGGTGCTGCTAAAATTATCATTTTTGCAGTCTTAAGACAACCAGAAACTTAAAACTCACTTGGAACCAGGCAGTATCGAGCTTCTCCCTTTACTTCTTGGGTAGACGAGCCTGTCGAGTATCTCTTTGATGTAATCCACATCTTTCACATCCATTTTGAAGGACTTTCCCAATTCACGACGATTGAGACGCCATTTCTAAATAGTTGTATTGTCTGTTTGATTCTGAGAAACTGTATGTTTTACCTGGATCATTCTATACAGCGTTTTCATGGGGAGATTTGGATGAACGACTTCCAATTCTAGATTGTTGTTATCACAAATACATCTGGCCGCATCATCCTCTTCGAAGATTACCGTGATTTTTTGGAATGTAGGTATCTGAAAAAAAACTGCGAATTAGGTAGTTAAAACTAGAGGCATTTGTCACCATGTCATCCATTAAACAATTGAGATACTCTGGTGCATGGAAAATGGCTTCCTTGTGGGGAATGCGATGCAGAAACATCTTGATGTCGTATAACAACAACCAGTTCGTCGTGTTCAAGTAGATACGCTCCACTTTTATTTTCAAGTTCTCAATATTCAAGTTTTGAAAAGGATAAGTTCTAAGGTGTTTGGTGGTGCTGCCCTTGTTCATAAACTTTTCTATTAGTATTTTGATTGCTTCATCTTGGGAGAAAGGCAGGTTTTTAGTGTATTCATCTCCATACGAGTCCTGGTAGTTGAGCAACACAGTAGGAGGTGGGCCATTCGATGAACCTTCTGGGGATTCAGATGGAGAACTGAATTCCCACAATCTCCAGTAAGTTGTTGCCTTGAGTTTCAGAGAGTTCTCCGTGAAAATTATTTCTTCAAAATGGTATGCGAATTTTGGTCTGGAATCTGGCCATGGAAGGAGTGTTTTTTGGTGTTTAAACTCTCTTACCGGTTCGTGGTGGGAGAATCTTTCAAAGAAGCCAGTAGCTCCTCAAATGTACTTACCTTGAGTTCTTCTTCTTCTTTCATAGTACCTAGAACGTAACGGAATTGTTGAAAACAGTCATCAAATGGCTTCGGAAGAGTTGAGAAAAAGGTAAGAAAGTGCAGCTAAAAGCAGAGTGTGTTTTTGTTTCTCGAAAAAAGCCGAGAATGGCTTCTGGCAGGGCGAGCGTCTTGGTCAGAAGTGCGAGATTAGCGAGTCGCGAAAACAAAATAAGCGAAATATGATAGACGAGAGCTTTGTCACATGTTTGGTCATATGAGCTGGATTATTATTATCCGTGTCGGTTCTCGTATATCACGGAGGCAAGGAGGGCTAATGAGGTAAAGGGCTTTTCGGGTGGGCTCCATTTCCAAAAGGGGGAACTGAATGCACTAATTATAGAGGATAAGGTGTTGTCATGGTGAGAAGTTTAGGGCCAGAGAAAAGAGCAGGTGGGAACTTTGATCACTAGAGCTGCAGGGTTCAACTTCACGAGATTATAATGTTTCATTGGAGTTTATTAAAGAAGAAGTATATAGGATAACAACAAAGTTTTAACTCATTGCGGCACCGTAGTTCCTGTTTCCAGCATCTTAATGTTCAATATCCAGGTGTTTCCGTATTCATAACCATGAGCATGTTCCACGGGATCGTGTTGGACTACTTGATCTTCCGGGATCGCAACCCCAAACACCACTAGCTCCCGTTTCTCGTCAATTGGAACAGTAGCGCAGTTGGTTATCCTGAAAACATCATAAGATTAACTTCAAAGACATCTAAATCTTACTCAGTGTCCGGGAACTTTGATCTGACTGCTTTCTGGATCTCCACAGTTTTATCAATGACTTCAGTGATGAAAGCAAGCTCCTTGACAGGCATAGAAAAGGATGTTCCTAATGGACGACGATAGATTTCCCAATTCTTCATCATCACTTGTAATTTGTCCTTTGGGAAGTTGGAATGAAGGATTTCCAACTCTTTGTGGGGATTCTCAAGTACCCACTCATCAACCTCATCTGCTGGAACCCAGTCGGACCATTTCAGAAGGAGTTTTTGGAATGATTGAGTCTAAATCATTATTGTTTTTGAAAAATTTGTAGCAAATCTTACCACAGGATCTAGATATACTTCTCTACAGGTTTCACCAGCCCACATCCAACCTTCCTTGTATGGAATGTCCATGAACATTGGTTTGAAATCATTGAAAGGCTCCGTATTCATGAGTCCCATGATAAGATGCTTTGCTTCAAGATGAATCAAATCGACGTTTACAACTCTTTCCATAAACGAGACTTTGAGAACTTTGGTCTTGGATCCTTTTCTCAGGTACTTTCTCAACAGTTTCTCGCGTGCCATTTCTTGGGTCATGTTCAACTCAATGTCAACATTGGTTCCGTTGGAATCTTGGTAGTGTAAGGAAGAAGCAACATCAGCTCGTTCCCGGTCGGTTTGATAGAGAATGGCTCCAGGAGGAAGCGGTGGTAAGGCACCGGCAAGTCTCATTGCTGGGGAAGGGATTACATTTAGTTGATGAGGAATTCCCTCGTTTCTTCTGGGTGGAAGGATTCCCCATTTTCGCCAAAAGCTTCCGATTTCAACTTTGAAGTAGTTGTTATTGAAACTAACTTCATCGTAATGGTGGGCCAGTTTGGTGTCGATTTTTCGAAGAGCAGGGATGCGTTTCGTCATTTGTTCTCTACAACAAAATGTGTTTAACTTGATCTAATTGAGTTTTAAATAACTCACCTCTTTTCCATTTTGGAATACTTGACAATCGATTTGAGAACATCATAAGAGAACTCCTTGATTGGATGCGGATTCGAAGCAGCAGCTTCCATTTCCATATCTAGCAAAACAACAGATAAAGGAGAAGAAGGAGACACAGGAAGGGACAAGAAAAACAAATCAATTCAATTGCCCGGTACACTTATGACCTTGGTGTGTATAGTGTTGCGGTCTAGTTCTATGACACGCAATTCTTATGGTTTTGACCTTCGGACACACCTCTCATATTTGTCTGGTGGTGAAAAGAGAAAAAGAAGTGTTGATTTTAGTTTTTGAGCCTTCATTCATGAAGTAAATATGGAAGTGAGAGATCGGTGGGAGCCAAGGAACAGATCTGTGTGTTAGTGACAAATGGGAGCTATACGTACACAGAAAAGAATACGAAACATACAAGAGTGGCAGGGGCAGAGAGAAGATAGGTAAGAAAACAGTGACATCACAAAAGGGGAAATAAAAGGGTTTGTTTTTGAGTTTTTCAACTAAATAACTTGAGCATATGTTAGTCTAATCTTGAGGATCATTTTCCTATGTTTCAATTTTCAGGTAGTTGTCGATTTTTTGGGTATTTCTCCGATTTGCGAAGTCCTCTTTTTCAACTTATTGCGGAACAGTGGTTCCAGTTTCCAGCATTTTGATGTTCAGTATCCAGGTGTTTCCGTATTCATAGCCATGACCACGACGCACAGGATGGGGCTGGACCACTTGATCTTCCGGAATGGCCACTCCAAACACCACTAGCTCCCGTATCTTCTGCTATTTCTCTTGATTTCTTCTTACCATTGGATCTGAATAAAACGGTTGATAATCTGGGAATGCAAAGAAGCCCGCTTCTTTGTAGGGGATGTCAGTTATGAATGATCTGATGCAGTTCAAGCCTTCCAAAGAAGTGTCCTTCAAGACTGGGTGGTTTGCTTTGAGAGGTATCCCTTCAAAGCTCATATTTTCCAATTCGCCAACTCTGAGAATCTGGGTCTTCGTGCCGTTTTGGAAGTATTTCTTCAAGAGCTGTTTGATTGCCATTTCTTTACTGATTTCCAATGCCATCATGTGATAAGGTACCTCGGGGTCGCAGTAATCCACAACACAGTGAGTTGTTTCTCTATCAGCATCTAAGCTTCGACCGGGAGGTATTGGGTGAACTCTTCGGCAGGTGAAAATCCGAGCAGCTGGTGACAAAAATTTCCAGCTGCGCCAGGAACCACCCATTTTTATGGTGATGTGTCCAGATTCAAGTTCGACCTCGTTGATGTGATAGGGTGTTTTCTCGTCGAGTGTTCGCAGAGCCGGGATTCGACTAGTCATTCTTTTTCTATGAATAACAAAGATGGAGTCTTTAAAATTTGAGCATTGTTCTGTTTTTTACCTGTCTTCAATTTTTGAATACTGCAAGAGAGATCCGAGAACATCGTAAGATAGCTCTTTGATCTGACGCGCATATTTTTCCTCCATTGGGAGTTTACCTTTAAAGTTATCAATATCGGTAGAAGTTTTTAGAAAGTGAGAGGGAAACCAGCGATGGGGTTGTTATCAAGGAGAAAAATTGATGAAATCACAGCATGGGAACCAAGAATAGTGGAGGCAGAGTGCAGAAATAGGTAGAAAAAAGGGACAAGATAAAGGGAGTGATAAAAGGGGTTGTGTTTGAGTTTTTCAACCAAACAACTTGAATAACATGGTGGTCCAATCTTTAGGACCCTTTTCCTATGTTTCAATTTTCAGGTAGTTGTCGGTTTTTTGTGTACTTCTCCGATTTGCGAAGTCCTCTTTTTCAACTTTCGAAAATCAAAAAAGTTTCGAACGACACTCCGGTATTCCGCTTGCGCGGTGTTTAGCGTATTTCGACAGCTGATTTTTTTCAACGAATTTCGTATTTTTCTTTTTTCCAGCTCATTTTTCTCATTCCTCTCGCAATTTTTCACGTATTTTAGGAACAAATGTAATTTCTGAGTATTGATTGCCTACTAAAACATTACTTATCCGCTATTTTCCCTATCTTCCGCTGATAAATGACTTTTTTCCAGAATAATGGGGGACGAATTGGATGCGTTGACAGGCCAGCTCAGCGAGGGATTCCAGGTAGATCCAGCAGCTCTTGGTAAGAGTTTACACAGTTTTCCATAACATATAGCTATTTTTCAGGCGAGCATCCAAGATATTCGCAGTTCAAGAACCTGACGAAGGCCGCCGAGCAGCAGGCGAAACGGCGTCAGGAGGCGTTGGATAGGCAGAAGGTGAGTGTTATAATTTGACTAATTCACATCAACTTGTACATTTCAGAACGGCCGTGACGCAAAAATACAAAAGCTGCGGAATCTGGCGTACGAGGATACGACTTCTGACGAAGAAGGCTCCTCGAAAACCGATGACGCCGAGGATGTCGAACGGATTTTCGGGAATTCGGAGCAGAGAAACCGACGTGGAAAGTTCGCAGACCAACTGATGCTCAGCGAGTGGCTCGTCGACATTCCAGAATCCCTCGACACGGAATGGACAATGGTTATGACTCCAGTGGGCAAACGGACTCTTGTCGTGGCTTCTAAAGTGAGCATTTTCCTAATTTTTCTTTGAACGTCGAAAATTTTAGGGTTTCACCACTGCCTACAACAAGGCTGGCCGTCAAGTCTCTCAGTTTCAGTCTCGTCTTCCCGGAGGTTGCAGTCGTGGAAAGAGTATGTCGAGAAGAAAAAATTTGTTGCGCACAAAAAGCTCAAGGTTCAGATCATGCCTGGACGATTCTGGACTGCATCTACCACAACCAGACCTACTATGTGCTTGACGTTCTCTCCTGGAACTCGCATGAGTACGCCGACAATCCGTTCGATGTTCGACAGTTCATGCTCTCTTCAAAACTCGAGGAGTCTCCAGAACTCGCGACGCCCACTGCTGGGTTCAGAAGCTCGTTTGTGGGACTTCCAAAGTGTCCGTGCACCAAGGAAGCTATGGAATCACTTATGAGAACCAATACGCCGTGGCGCATCGATGGACTGCTCTTCTACCACAACTCGGTGATCTACGAGCCGGGACAGTCACCGCTAGTCGGATGGCTCAAGCCATGGATGCTTCCGGAGATTCTCGGTGTTCCTGTACACGATAAGTATGTTTTTTGATTGAAATTAATCTCATTTTATGATTTCCAGGTTCAAAGCCGAATCCAAGGGCCAGACGTCAGCCGAGTTCATCGAACAGTTCAACCAGAAACACAAACATCAGTCGAAAATAGATCGATCCATGGATCATGATTGATAATTTGTACATTCCTCCTCTGAATTTCCTCATTTTCCCTTGAAAATAACGGATTCAGAATCCTTTTTAGGTAAGTTTTACCCCACAGAGTACTAACCACAATCAGTACCTAATTTTTCTTCTCCTTTTATATTTATTGTTTCTTCCCGATTCTTCTCTTGTAAATCCAAATCCGATGTCTTCATGTCTTCCCGGGGAAATGCCAACTCTTCTCGTGTTCTTTTTTGTACAATTATTTTCCGTCCATCACCCTATTTATTCTCTTTCTATATCTGGTTTCTCTTATTTTTGAATTGTTCCGTTCCGTCCGATCAAAACAAAGTTTCAGAATGAATGTTCAGAAACTCAACAACAAGGGAACACAGAGACTGAATCCCGATGCGATTCTCGAACAAAAAGAGTGTGGTGCTGGTTGACTTCATAATTCCCACTTCCACACAAAAAGATAATCGTTTTCGTTTCGCATCGTCGTCGATGCGAATCGAGTGAATCCCTGCCGAATGTATCATGTCTTGTGCGCCAACGCGAACCGTCACTTTCGTCTCCTCTTTCTCTTCTTTTCCCTCCTTTCCTCTTTTGCCTTTTTTCTTTTCACCACACAGACCAAAAAATCCAGTCTTTGCTGTTCTTTGAGAGAAAAGAAACACAGAGAGACAAATGAAGACTGGAGATAGAACAACGAATTTGGTCTTATCGTGATACATCTTTGCCGATTTTTCCACGTTATTCAAGTTTTTTTTTTCTTTTTTTTGTTGAGAATTTTGAATTTTTGAATTTTGGGTTTGTTAGGTTCTGGATCAATTTTCTTGAGTTTTTCAAAGAAAAACGTTTAGAAACCAGGATTTGGAGTCTAAAACAAGTAAAGTTGACCAGAATAGTTCAGTTTTTCATAGAAAATTTTCAGTTTTTATCCAGGCGGGTCTCACCACCAAATGGTTTTTCAGTTGTTTTCTCGTTTCTGGATCAATTTTTCCAGAGTTTCTTGTGAAAAACAGATAGAAAACAAGATTTGGAGTCTAGAACTAGTTAATTTGACCAGAAAAAGTTCAGTTTTTCGCGGAAAATGTTCGCTGAAAATTTTCCATTTTTGTGAAAAAATCCCAAAATTTTTTTCTCAAAAAGTGAGTAATTTTCAATAAAAAAGTAACTAATATTGGACAAATGTATTAGTTCTAAGCTCCAATTTCTTTTTTCTATCCGTTTTTATTAAAAACAATTGAAAAAATCTGTCCAAAATCGGGAAAACACCGAAAACCCGACTTCGTGGCGAGACCCCCAACAGACCGAAAACGCAGTTTTTGCTCCTGAACTCAAATTTCTATCTCTTTCAACGTTTAACTCACTCTAAGATCACCTAAATTGGTCTAGATCTCAAATTAAAGACCCTAAACCACACAGTTCCGTGTCCCCAAACGACCTTCCACCCAATCTGTGACCCCAATCCGTCCCCACCTGCAAACTGCCATTACCCAATGGCATTAGACACAGAAAAAAGGGGAGAAATGACCTCCAAGGTCTCTAATTCTCATTCTAATTCTCATTTCAATTGCTTCCCAACAGGTTAAGAGGGGCCCCCAATCAACCCGATCAACCTGTCTTGGAGAGGGGTGTGTTTGACACTTTGATGAACAGAAAGAGAGAGAGACAAATGATTCATTAGGGAAGAAAGAAGAGGTTGATAACGTACTTGGTAGACACCTTTTTGAGACTTTTTTGCTAGTTTTTTTTTTAAATTTTCACTTACTGCAAAAGTCGAGAAAGTTGGCAGTGGGCGGGTCTCGCCAAGAAATCGGTTTTCCGGTGTTTTCTCGGTTTTGAGCAAATTTTTTTCTAAATTGCTTGACGAATTCGGATAGAACAGAAGATTTCAAACCATATGATAGGCGGATTTACCAAAATTGGTCAGTTTTTCAGCTTGAACTTCAAGATTTTGTGTTTTTGCACTTAAAACTTCAGAAATGGAGATTTGACAATGAAAAACTGAATGTTTCTGGTGAAATTGGTTATCAATCAGTTCCAATTTTGCTGTTCTATAATATTTCATCAAGATCGTTCAAGAAAATCAGACCAGTATCTTGAAAACACAGAAAAACCGATTTCGTAGCAAGACCTGTCAACTTTTTTGGTGCTTGTAGGAGCGATCAAAAGTTCAAACTTTTGTATGCATCTTATCTGTCTTGACCTTCTACCAAACAAAACTTTCTCTCTAAACCCCTCAAATTCCAGTATGCGACCTCCAAAATGTCCCAGCAACATATCACTTCTCCTACTGTCTTTCCTTGTTTCCCTTATCACTGCCCAACTCGACTGTGACATTTTGGACCCGGCGTGTCGGGCGAAATACCGGTAATTCATCACTTTTGCTCAGAAAAAGGTCAAGGATCTTTTAGAAGTGGTGCAAGGCACACAGATGCTCGTCGTCGACTGAACCACAAGTGTAATTATCAGGATATCTGGTTGGTTCCAGGTAGAGCTGATGCTAGTTGCAGTGAGTCAAACTTTCACGAAAACTTTGCTAATAAGAGGTTCAGCTAGACCTGGAGCAAAGAAAGTTCTGGATATCAACCCATCACAAGTCCACATTAAGCCAGATGTGGTAAGATTCCCAGGATGTTTCACTCTAGAGATCAAGAATGTCAAGGTATGTAAGATTATGAAGCTTGAAAGTTTTTAAAAAGTGACAATTTCTAGGTGAAAGACCTCCCAGAAGCCCTTGACAACAGCTTCTTTGCCAAGGCAGAGTATCAGTGGTGGAATGTGAAGGACTTTTCCAATATGAAGTGTCAAAACGCTTCGAATAATGGATGTGGCGGCTATGGTAACAACTGGTGAGGGTTTTGTTGAAGCATTCTGAAAATCAGTAGGTTTTCCAGCTACTTCTGTGATGTCTGTGAGAGTTTGACTGACTTGGAGCATAGGGATGATGAGGAGACTTCGAATACCTTGGCAGGACAACTAAAAGGAATCAACTGTCCTCAAAAACCTGGGTTCTACACGTTTAGAAAAGAGTTCTGCTTCAATGATTGGTCCGCTTTTGATGCTGATGGTGACTGTGAAATGGATTTTCTTCAAGGAGATCGTGGGGATTACAAGAGTGCTCTAGGAAGCTTGCAACAAGTTGGATATGTAAGATCCTTCGTTCTCTAGGTAGTCTGAATGATGATTTTTAGGGCTCCGTTATTGCAAAGATCCGTTTGGCATTCAACGCAACTGGCTCAGTGTTGAGGAAGCGAGAGCTAAAGGAAGAGCAGATTGAGGAGACTGTTTCTAAGTAATCCCTCTTCTCTCTGAGTCAAAAAAGCAGTTGCAAAACTTTCAGAGAACTCGAAGAACGTCGTCGAACCTGGGATGTGAATAACGGACAGTTTGACAAGTTCAGTCAGTGGTACATTGAGTACAGGAAGAATTTGTGGCATAAGTGAGTAACCTTTTCACGAAAAACTAGATCTCAACTTCTCCAGAGATGACTACCTTCCATGGCTGCTCTACGAAAACGAGATATCTTGCCTGAAATTGACATTTGACGTGTGTGAACGACCTCCAAGACGCATAAACTTTGGTGGACGCAATCGGTATACTTGTGAAAACTAATGTCCCTTTTTGTACATTGCTCTTCTCTTTTCTTCTCACTTCATGTTTCGGCTTTCCAGTAGGAATTCAATTGTTTTCGTGTGTGCTTTTTTCGACTTTCAATGTTCATCTTCAGTTTTTAGACTTGTGTGTAAATACCCATTTCTGATTTTTGTGTTGATCTCATTTTATTCAGTAAATGAAATATAGTCCATAAAATGTTCAGCAGACCTTTGGAAAAGCTTCTAATTAGTGCTACCGAGCACGTGAGACACCTATCCCTTATCCCCCTCATTATACTGCTCCCTCTCCCTAATCCTCAACTCGAATTTCATATCGCAAGGAATGAATCTTCCCTGTTGCCTTGACAACTAGGACCACTGAGCGTGCCACAAAGAGTCCTCTCTCATTCATTAGTATTCTCAATCTGATATTCGTACATATCAAGTCATGAGTTCCATCTGGAAACGCTTGATTTGTTGCTGTGGGGATGATGCCAGAGTTGAATCAGAGCAAAATGGGGTCCAAATGTCACAACAACCAAGTAGGGACGTTTCGCAACGTTTGAAGTGGGATAAGAGGTTAGTTTGTTTGCAGGGAATCTATCCAGAGTTACTTTACAGCGTCTCCTATTCCTCTCTGAGCATCGAAAACGACACCTTCTATATCACCGTTGGCAATGAAGGACGTTGCTGGAATATCCGGCAGCTTGATGGTCAGCCAACAGAAGTTTTCTACGCAAGTAATGGTCAAGACGCTCACTGGAAACTGCCAAAACTCACGAAGCATCAGACGATGGAAAAGTTGGTCAAGGAGTATTTGAGAGACGGGGTCAAAGTAGAAACCCTTCACATCACCCAGTACCCAAAAGCCCTTGGTAACATCAAAATGACAGTGGATCACTTGAAAGTCCCTGTCGCGGACTTTGACGAGTTTTCTAAATGGCTCAAGAACATCGGGCACAATCAGTTTGAAAGTATCGAGTTGGGCGGGGGAGCTGACTACTGGAAGTTTCTGAACGAGCCAATGTTCGCTTCATGTCGACTCTGGGACCTTCCGAATTCCTCCTGGGATAGACGTCTTCTCAATCTGCCCAACAAACGAGTCAGGTTGCTTTTGAGTTACAACGAATCGCTAAACATCTATCTCAAGGAAATCATTGAGGTAAATACTACTACAGTGGTCAAGCGAAGTGGCACTCGGCGGGTCCCGCCACGAAATTGGTTTTTTTCTGATTTCTCGTTTTCGGACCAACTTTTTTCAGTTTTTTCAGACAAAAAAGGATAGAACAGGAGATTTGAAGCCTAGAAATAGTTCATCTGCCCCGAAATTTCAGAGAAAAATTTAAGATTTTGGGGCTTTGGCGGAAAAGTTACAAAAACGGGTAGTTCGCAATGAAAATCAAACTGACCTTTGTCAAATTGGCTTTTTCTAGGTTCCAAACCCTATTTTCTATCCGAATTTATTAAGAAATTTTGAGAAAATCAGACAAAAAACGAGAAAACAGCAAAAAAAACGATTTCGTGGCGAGACCCGCCGAGTGCAACTTTGCGTGACGGCAGTAATATTTGACAATGAAAAATTGAATGATTCTGGTGGAATTGACTATCAATCAGTTCCAATGACTCTGTTTTATCCGATTCTATCACAAAAAACACCGAATAACTGCTTCATTCACTTGTTTTCTTTCCAGAAATTCCTCTCCGAAAAGCGCCCAATCGGAACTCTGTTCGTCGGACGTTTCACTGTTCACACCGACGAAAAATTTTATCAATGGGCTGTAGGAGTTCATAGTGCAAGACTTGGAGTGCCACGTGGAAATCCGTTAGTTTTTAGAAAACAAGCTTCCAAATTCTGACAAGTTTCAGTGACCGCTACCAGCCATTCTACTTCCCAATGTCCCAGGAGTCCGAGTTGGTGTATGCCCCAACAGACTACTCAACAGAAGAGAATGGGCTGGATCACTGGAGGATCGAGGTCGTCCCGAAATGCTTTACCTAACTGTCTTATATCACTCCCTCTTTTTACCCTTATCAACACAAAAACATACCAAACTTCACGTGAATTTCTTTCTTTTTTTCTGAACCCCTTATCCACATTGCAAATCTCCACGTTTGTTCAAATCCTTATCACTACAAACTACTCAAACCTTATCAACTTATCTTACCTCGATTATCTAACACTATAAATTTACCAATTTGCTTATAAATGTGAGTTTTTTTTGCTGAATCCAATGACGTTTGTGGTACCTACGTACTCGTGAACCTAGAATCTAGAAAACACACATAAAAAAGGAGAAGAGCGGCAAATTTTAATCCTATTCACAGCATAATCCGTCCTCGGGTTTTTCACTTGTTATTTTTCCTATTATTCCTCATTATTTTTGCCAGATTTCTCTCTATTTTCCAGTCGTTTTCTTCGGTTTCCCATGAGATTGACGCATTTTTAGTTGGATTCTTCTATATTTTGCTAGAATTCATGTTTCTAATTAGTGTCACGCAATGATCCGCATCAAAATCAGTGAAATGTGAAACATTTTGTGTTCTTCGTTAAAAAAAATTTGTCATGTTCTTTCCTCCTCTTCTTTCCAACCACATACCTAATTATGAATCACACAAACAACCAGTTTTGCCATTTTTCAAACCTGGTTTTAGTTTTTGATTCGAAAACTTTCTTGTTTTCTCAAAATCAGATTCGGAAATACATGACTAACTGTAAAGTTTACATTTTTGTCCTTTTCCTCACCAGAAAAACCAACGCAAAACCATAAAAGTTTACATGGACGCTCCTGTTAAAACAAACAGCTAATCCATTGAATAAACATAGGAATTCATCGAAATTCTCATTTAGTTTGATCGAAATGTGTGTTTCCTCTATTTCCTGACCCTGGTGTTGGGGAGAATGTCTGGGGCTCCTGTTAGAGAAAACAAGTTATTTTCCCGTTTTCTCACTTCCTCTTTTGTAGGTGATATCATTGAATACAAAGTTTGGGTTATTCAGCAGCAATCTCATTAGCAAACCAACAATTTGGGTTTGCTACTACAGCGGTTTTCTCGTTTCTGGACTAATTTTCTTAACTGTTTCTGTAAAAAACAAATAGAGAAGAAAATTTGGAGTTTAGGAATGGTTGATTTGGCCAGATTCATCAAGTTTTTCATTGCGAACTTCCTGTTTTTGTAATGTTTTCACTATCCGCCGCTTCCTAAAACATGGATGGTATGGGCATGGACGAAAATAAAAAATAAGGCCGAGTTCAATGTCAAAAATTTTGTCACAAATTTGTCCCATCACTTTGCCATCTAATAACTTTGTTCATACTTGATAATTCTCACTTGTTGTTTCACCACTGGATAGGAAATCATCGGGGCACCAGGTTTCTTTTTACCCGGTCTCAAAAGGTTGCGTGATGACTGAGTTATTCCAAAAACCGTAAAAGACACCTTTTTTCGCAGTACATTTTCATTTATTCCGCGTGAGAATTTCCGCGTCAATTCTTTTTTGCAAGCCATTCTTGAGAGTTACAATAAAAAACGAAGTGACCCGCAGGGTCCCTGGGAGCGTTAGCTCCCTAAGCCAGGCCGCGCAGCGGCCTGAAACTCTTACTGGCCCGGGCGGGGCCGAATAGGCCCCGACCGGGCTAGTAACACGAAATCGTAAAATTTGAACTGAAAAGCAAGATAATTTCGATGAAATTGACTATCTATCGGTTTCAAATTCTTTGTTCTATCCGATTTCAACAAGAAAAACGCAAGAAAAACAGTCCAAAATAGAGAAATTGGCCAAAAGCCGACTGACAACTTTTTTGGCTCAGACCCTTCTCAAGTATCCCACGCTATTTTTTATTCCGTTCTATGATTTCTGCCCACATTCCCATAGAAACCCGTCATATTCCCATGGATTCCCCTAAAGCTTCCGAAGCCCTTTTTTTCTCACGCGTTTTTCGTGGACTTTTTGTTTCGCAATTTTCAAAGATTTCAAATTTCAAACATCCCGACCAATTCCAATGTAATTTCCGGTGTGTTATAAATTCTGCATCCATCCGGAGTTAGAGATTCTGGATTTTGGACTCAGAAACCAATCAGGCTTTCGGCAATTTGAGCATATCCCCCAGTGCAATTTGTACCCGGAAAACGCCGCCAGCGCCCCCATTCCATTCCCCGTCGTCGCACACGTTTCCATGGAAATCTCTGCCTCTCCTTCTCTCCACTTTTTCTTTTTTCCATTGTATCCACTTGGCTCCACCCATTTTCCTCTTCGCTTCGCATTGCTTGCTCATTTTTTGCATTTCTCGGCCTCTTTTCTGGCTAGTCTAGCTGGGTACCTACGGGGGATTTGTACTCTTCTCTGGTTTCTGATCTTGTTCTCTGCACTTTTTCTTTTTGATTCGTCATTGTGAATAGTTAATTTCAGCATGGAAATAGTGAAAACAATCATCCCGCACAACAACACGCTGCCGGAGCCGCCAATTCCATCGGCAACTGACTGGTTGGCAAGTGAGTTTTTCAAGTTTTTCGTGGGAATCCATCCGGTGTGTCGAACGTGGGAAAAAAGGGCTAGAGGAGTGTGGGAATTGGACTCGATACACTCTTCTGACATACATGCATGTCATATACACTCTCATTCTTTCCAGATATGTCGGTAATGCATGTGTCGTGCCTCACGATGGCTTGCGCTTTCGTCGCCATCACCTTTGTTCTCTCGTTCTTCCATCTCTATTTCGTACTGAAGTACGTGTCGAACGAACGGATACGCAACGATTTGTATGCGCTTGTTTTCATGTTTCCGGTGAGTTTGACGCGTGTTTTTCAATTAGGCTGGTGTGTTTTGAATGGGAATTTCAGATAACCACGTTTGCAAGTCTCGTCGGCATGTTCATCCCACGCGCCGCCATCTTCCTCTATGCTGTTTCTTTAGTGTAACAAGGGAACACCGCGAGGTCACCACTCACCAAAATTATAAAAAAAATCAGGGTAATAGAGAAAAATTAGCTGAATTCATTAAGCTATTCAGTTTCTGCTAACGAGCATCTGGCGATTTTATACAATTTTTCAAAGTTTGTGTTTTTACTACTGATTTCTACTATTTCTACTATTTAGTAGTAAAAACACAAACTTTGAAAAATTGTATAAAATCGCCAGATGCTCGTTAGCAGAAACTGAATAGCTTAATGAATTCAGCTCATTTTTCTCTATTACCTTGATTTTTTTCATAATTTTGGTGAGTGGTGACCTCGCGGTGTTCCCTTGTAAGCCTCGAATTCAAATGCAAATTGACATTAATTATATGTTTCCAGCTACTTCATGTTTACCCTCTTCATAATGGTCACTCTCCTTTTCAACATTTTCGGAGGCCGTCAAGAAATGAGTGCCTACCTGCTTCAGAGAAACATTCGTGTCAACTTTACAGTACCTCCATTGTGTTTCTGCAAGTTTCTGCCGACTGTTGAGAGCACTGAGTACGAGATTATATCCTTTTTCACAACCAGAAACGTCTTTTTCAGTCAAAACCTGCGGCGGATTGAGTGGTTGGTGTTCCAAACGCCCATCATTCGAACTTTACTGGAACTGGTCTCTGTGGTGGTCTCAATGGAGCAAGAGGGCAGGAGGGAAAGCATTTGGTTTGTATTCTCCCAACTCTTGGCTCTCATCTCAATGTGCATTGCATTCTATGGATGCTACGTGATGGTTCCACTGGGAAGGGTGAGTTCAGCAAGTCAAATGTCAAATTGCATCTAATCAGTGTTCCTATTCAGATGAAACACGCTCCATACCGCTTTGACTTTCTGTTCCGCACGTGTGACATTGCCCAGTGCATCTACACGATTCAGAAGTTTGTGTTTGAGTTCGCCGCAGCCGTCGGGCTTATCACTGCTGATAGATGGCTTCCTGCAGCTGCCAAGGCTCTCTGTGAGTTGTCTAGAAAACCCGGAAATAATTGCATAGAAAGAAAACGGTGTGAGAAGAAGAAAATTGAGTTTTCCACCTCTGTTTTTGATATTTTTGGAGTAGAAAACACCTGGTAAAACAAACACCTGGAAAGACGAGATTGACGTTAATCGGATTTCCAAATTTTCGGATGTTGAAAACGTCAATGGAATCTATACTCGGAACCATTGTTTTTTGCAGGGTGGGCTTCGTTCATGTGTACCTGGGAGATGATGCTCCTCTCGGCACTGTGTACCTACTGTCTGCGACCAGCCAAATGCGCATTCTTCGACCTCTACCCCGGAAATGACCTTCCACCGCAGTCGACGCCTCGAGACCCACCAAACACAAGAGTTCCATCGTTTTCGAGACGATCTCAACTGGAATACTTGCCACGGATAGCCGGACAACCCTTGGAAGCTGGAAACAACAATGGGAATTCGTTGAAAGTCCAGGAAGACACTCCAACGGAAATTGCGCATTTCGAAGACAACTTTGATTCGATATCACAGATCCATTCGGCTAGAGACGAGTAGACTTACAGGATATCGTATACAGTTACGAGTACACTACCCATGTTTTTTAGTACTGACTATTTCCCCCTCTCCTGACAATCCGAAAAATCTCAAATTTCATATCATCAGTTCTTTTCTCTCTGTGATTTCCCCTATTCAATGTGTCATGTGATAAATGGGTTGATTCAAGAATTTATAATTCAAAACGCTAAACATCTTTTCTTCCATTATTCATGTGTTATTCACGCTTGAAGATGTCGGAGGCGTTTTGTTCAGTGAGCCTGAAAGTTAAGGAGAGTTCAAGATGATTTTTAATCATTTCAAAGGTGATCAGAATGTGTTAATTAGTGACAAGACTAGTCAAGCGCGTTAGAAGGAAGTGAAAATGAATGGAGTTTGATTTCTTGAGCTTTAGTGTTTGCGAAACATTCTTCAACACACACCCTTCCGCTCCCACCAATCCCGGGCGGCGCGCCAAAACACCCATGTCGTATACGCCATCCGCGCCGCAGTTTTCAACTGCTCGTGTGGCTTAGTGGGTAACACGCCTGCTTTTCAATTTTGACCTCGCGGGTTCGAATCCCTACAGTACCAATTTCTTAGCTTTGGGCTCCATTGAGCTTCTGCCACGTCATAATAGGAAAGGAGCTCTGGGAGCCGGGGTGAGGTGGAGGGGAAAAGTGGAATACGGTAGATTTCCGTGAAACTGACAAAGTATGAGCCCGATTGGAGCACTTTGAAGCTCAGGGCTCCAAATTATAGATTTTCTAATATTTCGGAGTCTTGGAGTCCCAATTTTGTGTTTCTAATGTTCTAATTAGCCTAGCGTGTCTCCTTATGGACATTCTTCCACTAATTAGCTCCCTAAAGCCCCGAAAATATTAGAAAATCTATAATTTGAAGCCCTGAGCTTCAAAGTGCTCCAATCGGGCTCATAATTTGTCGGTTTCACGGAAATATACCGTATTCTACTTTTCCTCTCCACCTCACCCCGGCTCCCAGAGCTTCTTCTTTTCTTATGACGTGGCAGAAGCCCAAAGGAGCCTAAACTAAAGAGATTACTGTAGCGGGGGTTCGAACCCACGAGGTCAAAATTGAAAGACGGGCGTGTTATCCACTCGGCCACACGGGCAGTTGGAAACAGTCCGGTAAAGGGCGAAGATTTGAGTGGTGCCCTTCCGCACCCTTCCGCTCCCACCAATCCCCGGCACCGCGCCGAAACACCGACGACATCTTCACCATCCGTGCATGCCACTTTAACTGCCCGTGTGGCCTAGTGGGTAACATGCCCGCTTTCCAATTTTGACATCACGGGTTCGAACCCCCGCTACAGTAATCTCTTTAGTTTAGGTTCCGTTGAGCTTCTGCCACGTCATAAATTATTATGACTCATAATAATCTGGAAGGAGCTCTGGGAGCCGGGGTGAGGTAGAGGGGAAAAGTAGAATACGGTATATTTCCGTGAAACTGACGAAGTATGAGCCCGATTGGAGCACTTTGAAGCTCAAAGCTTCAAATTATAGATTTTCTAATATTTCGGAGCCTTGGAGTCTCAATTTTGTGTTTCTAATGTTCTAATTAGCCTAGCGTGTCTCCTTATGGACATTCCTCCACTAATTTGCTCCCTTGAGCTCCGAAAATATTAGAAAATCCATAATTTGGAGCCCTGAGCTTCAAAGTGCTCCAATCGGGCTCATACTTTGTCAGTTTCACGGAAATATACCGTATTCCACTTTTCCCCTTCACCTCATCCCGGCTCCCAGAGCTCCCTGATTGTTATGACGTGGCAGAAGCCCAAAGAGTCTAAAGCTAAGAAATTGGTACTGTAGGGGTTCGAACCCACGAGGTCAAAATTGGAAAGCGGGCGTGTTACCCACTAGGCCACACAGGCAGTTGAAACAGCGGGCGCGGAAGGCGTACACGACATGGGTGTTTTGGCGCGCCGCCCGGGATTGGTGGGGGCGGAAAGGTGTGTGGTGGGAGTTGTACTGAACTATTTTCTCAATGCCAAGCCTATGATTATGCTTCCGAAGCTCTTATTTTCAAAAGATTGAATGTTTGGACTCTGTTCTTTCTGAATCTTGAAGATTGGCCTTTGACTCCAAGCCTGATTTCTCTTCTTTCGCGAAACATCATATTCTTAGAAATGCAATTTTCGCAACCTTCAACCAAATTTGCACCTGTTTCTTGATTAGTGACTAGATTAGTAATGCCATGTTTCAAAGCTAGAAAGCTACATTGAAAGTTTAGAGGGAACAACTCACAAGCACTCAAATTCCTCGGTGTTTTCCTATGCGACTTCTCATCTTCCTCCTCGATAACTGGGAGTTCTTCTACAAACCATTTGACATTGGCGGCTGAAGGGGAGATCTGGAAAGAGTATTTTAGATGCAAAACAACGAAACACATAAAAGAGAATGGAGAATACCGCAGATTTTTCAGGAGATGTTGGAGACGTTGGTGATGGATCAGGTGACGTTGCAGGAACAGCTAGCAAGACCTCGGGAATCTCAATCTTGACCGCTGCTTGCTTGTTGTTCTGTTTTGTAGCCCGGATTCTTTCCTGGACGATTTTCTGAGCATCCAGCTCTTCTTCTTTTTCACTGTTCTCAAAGTCCTTTTGGAAGTCATTGGAGAGTCGACGATGGTTGAGATCAAGGGCTGCCACGCCTGAAGTTTTGCTTTTAGGTAGATAACGTATTTGGAGGGCTCACAGACACTATTCCTTCTTGGCTCTGGATCTGCTTTCAAGAACTTTGTGATGGCGGCTGAGATTCGGCTTTTCTGTTGTGGGAACATGTTCCGAGGGAGCATGGATGCATTACTAAACGTCCTTGTATTCTCTGTACACACAGAAGAGTCATCGTCTCCATAAGACCTCGATCTCCGGCGCATGTAGCTGATTAGTCCGTTGTCTAAATCGGTGTCATTCCTAAACGTAAATCCATTGATTTCCAGTTTCCCACGTAACCTTACATGTTGATGCAACTTCCTTGCATGTGAGTTGTCATCTTCCTAATTGTGTTCGGTGTATCAGCAGTTTGTGGGTACTCCTCTTCCCAAAACGGGTCCCTTTTTAGCACTGGAAACCTACCATAGGCTTGATCCACAATCGCATAGCCAACCTAAACACTTCTATAACTTCTTTTGCTGATAGTTCAGGTCACCTGAAGGTTTCTCTCAATGATCCAATTGGTTTCAAAGTCCTCGTCATCTTCCCCTAGAGGGTTTAGCATCACTTCGGACACTTTTAGCCATCCAATAATAAACACAATTTGCAATGATGTCATTAAGGGAAAGTAAAGGTCAAATTTCCATTTGGCGCCAGGAATATCTTTGTTTGTGTCGAGGAATTGTCTTCCAAAGAGAGCCAAGACAAAGTAGGTTCGGACAGCGAGATTGACGACTTGGGTGTAGACAAGAGGGATTGGTACCATGTCAAAGATGACTAGGTTTAGGATTTTGGTACGGAATTCTCGCATTTTCTCAAAAACAGAAAAAAAACTTTAGAACTTGCACTGTGAGATTCTTTCAACTCACATCCACCAAGTCCACATACATGTAACTATCGGCAATCATCCCTTCCTCTTTTGCCACTGTAACAAGTGAGAACAGCCATTGGATCGGCTGCCAGTACTTGCTCTGCGGGCTTACAATTGAGTCGAATTCCATTAGTTCATCTTCCGAGAGCAATCCAGCATTCACCAAATGCTTCATAGTGGGGAATCGTCTTCGAATAGCCGGGGAAACATCTCGAAAAACCATTGCCTGGGCGACTATCATGTATCTGACACAGTTTCGGCGGATCAAACGGGCTCTTTCGGAGGTTCCACGGATGTAGGCAGCGATGGTTAGGGCGGAGCTGGAAGTTTCGAATTCCACAATGCTTTTTGTTTTGTCTAGACTTTCAAACAAAACGTCACCGGAAAGATAAAACAAGGATTGAGCAGTTTTTCTAGCTTTTTCTTTTCTGTTTTCTTCTGTATAACTCACGTATCAATCCATCCAACATTATCAAAAACTTTTGTCCATCTGTTATAAACAATAGACACATAGAATCCAAGCATAAATGTTACTGGAATAAAGACGGAAAATGTGTCAAAGAAAGTGCATATTTGTTCGAAAACTCTGGAACAAAGCAGAGCACATCACAGTACAATGTTTCTATAAGTGACTCACTCTCTCTGATACTTATTCAACAAAACTCTATAGATAACTGATAAAACTGCAAAGCCAGTAAGCCAAATGAGCAGTTCCGCCCAAATAGACTTCCAAACCGAGCCTTTCCATCGTAGTAAAACTTTTATTTGAGTAAACAAGCTGGATGTGGCAACATCCAGAGAATAGGTAACAGTCATTTTGTATTGATTGAACTGGAATTTTGACTGGAATTTGGAATTCCTGGGTCGGATCAACTGACAATTGACACTAGCGGATTAGAGAGGTGTTTTCCAGAAGATTTGCATGTTTTATCGGGGGCCAAACCGAAACTGATTTGCATATCAGTAGGTTTGCCTGGACTGGTGTACCATAGGGTATCGATCTCTTCGAGTTAAAGTTTTTTTTTCCTACTACAAGCGGTACCCTTGTACCTAGAAGTGCTTCCATTCCAATTAGTCACTAATAAACATAATCCATCTTCCGTTTCTTTCAAAGAACCAGTTTCTCATCAAAACGGTGGCCATCAGGCTGATATCATCTCGGCCGATGTATCGCCATGTTGACTGATTTCTGAATTTGTGTACCTTTTTTTGTTTGTAAAACATGACGTTATTTTTGAAATGCTTTCTCTGTTTTTTGGAGAGGGTGGAAGAAACGATCGTTGAACATCCGTTGCGAATTTGCATAATCTTTGTGTTATCATTAGTGCTTTGTATAAAAGTGTTTTGGAACTTTGAAAGAATCAGAAATTGTGAAAGAAACTAAAGAAAAACTTCGGTATCATTGGAAAATTGGATATTTGAAAACGGGGAAAACAGAGGTTCGTTTTTGTTTCCCTATTCTTTAAAATTCACCAAACTTGGTCAAGAATCATGAGGGTGACAGTGATAAAAAGACAGTGATAAATTGCTTGTGATAAGACGAACTTTTGAAAAACCAGTTTTACAACGATTTATTGGGTGTAAGTGAGTCGTAATTCTTCCGTTTTTCAGTTTGCTATTTGTCTATTGATTCTTTTTGAACCTGCATATAAGGAATTTTCAGAATGACTGTGACATATTCACTCGACGTGGCTTCTTCTTCGTTTTTTTGCTTGTATAAATTGCTGTTCCGATGGAAGGTAAGGCCAGATAAGAGCTTTAAACACACCGTTTTGTTTTTAGGGTTCAATCTGGAAATCGGTTTGGGCAGAGCTTGTAGTATGGCTAATTCTATACGCGATACTTAGTGCGATCTATCGAACACTTCTTACTACGGTTCAAAGGGCGTGAGTTTCGATTTTCCGACTTTTCTCAAACTAACAGTTCTTATTGTTTCAGAACCTTTGAAGACCTATGCATCTTTTTCGACACCTACTCCAACTTCATCCCGATCACGTTCATGCTCGGATTCTACGTGTCGGCGGTTTTCACGAGATGGTGGCAGATTTTTGACAATATTGGATGGATTGACACACCATGTCTCTGGATTACTCAATACATTAAGGGAGAATCAGAGAGAGCGAAATGTGTCAGGAGGAACTGTATTAGGTACTCGATTCTTACTCAGGCTATGGTAAGCTTGGTAACTTTGATGATTCTATCCAGGTCAATTTTTCCAGGTGTATCGTGACGTGGCAGCCAGTGTCCGGAAGCGATTCCCAACTTTCAATCACTTGGTAACAGCTGGACTGATGACTGAAAAGGAAATGGCGGAATTTGAATCTATCCCGAGTCCGCATGCAAAGTACTGGCAACCGATGCACTGGCTATTCTCAATGATCAGCTTGGCTAGGGAGGAAGGAATGATTGCTTCTGATATCATCTACGTGGATTTGATGGAAAAGATGCGTCAATTCCGTGTGAACATTCTCTCCTTAACCCTCTTTGATTGGGTCCCAGTGCCTCTCGTCTATACCCAGGTGGTTCATTTGGCAGTTCGCTCTTATTTCCTAGTAGCTCTGTTTGGTCGCCAATATCTTCATCCTGATAAGACTCGTCTTACGGATTACAAGACTACTATCGACTTGTACTTCCCTATTATGTCAGTTCTCCAGTTCATCTTTTTCATTGGATGGATGAAAGTGGCAGAGGTGTTGTTGAATCCACTCGGAGAGGATGACGATGACTTTGAGTGCAATTGGATTTTGGATAGGAACTTGCAAGTTGGTCTGATGGTTGTGGACACTGCTTACAATCGTTATCCGACCCTCGAGAAGGATCAATTCTGGGAGGACGTCAATCCAGAGCCCCTCTACACCGCAGAAAGTGCCATGAGGCCTCTGAACCCGCAAATTGGGTCTTGTGCGGAAATGTGAGATCTCTTATTCCCAGTTCTGAGTACACACCAATATGAACTTTAGGCCCACAGAAGAGGAACCGTTTATGGTTCGTCCAAGGCGCCGTACCCTTTCTAGAATGTCGCATTGGGATGGTGATATGGAAGACACCGATGTGGTCCCAGTAGTCGGGTTGAAGCATCCTAGAGAAGGGAGCAACTACGCTTCCGGGGAGTCGTTGGCTTTTTCGAATTCATTTGCAAATGGAGGTCGGAAACTGAGTGAAATGTTTCGGAGAATGAGGGCTGGGAGCAGGATTGGGGATAGGTATCGAAAGAGACACTCTTCAGCACAAGACTTTGAAGGAGGATTTGGGAAGTTCGTGTGATTTGGATGTAACAAACTGAATGTTGAATTCTAGGAAATCTAGCATTGATGATGAACCTGAAACGTTCAATAAGATGGATCAAGCCTCGGGGACCCCGAAATCCGGTAGGCTCTGGAGCTCACTTCCTCAAACACAATTGGAGGAAATGCTCAAGGTAGGTAATGAGTTTGCTGTATCATTTAGTGTCATTTTTTAGAATCGTAACCTTGGTGGGGTTCATGGCCCAACTCACGTGAAATATGGTACTGATGGGATGAAGGAGAAGGATCTTCCTCCTCCAACTCCAGCTACAGACCATATTGATCAACCTCACTCCCCGAATAGTCCTTCCTGGTACAATGACAGTTTGCCAGTGATTGCAGAAGAGGAGGAAGCGAAACGGAGGTCAAATACTGATACAGGTATAGTTATTAACCTCCTGAAGTTGATCAAACCCCAAGTTTCTTTTAGACTCCCCCAAATCAAGTAAACAATCAAAGTGCTCAGTGCGACGAACGGATCTCCGACGTTCCTCCTCATCTGGCAGTGATTTGGGGAAATCTGGAAGGCGGGAACGGAAAAAGAGTGAATGAAAATTGTTACACCTTTTCTGGTATTGTTCAAAAATGTTTACTGTGTTTTTCTATGTTTTTTTGTGTGCTGAATTTCCACTGCTTGGGAGTATAATAATGTTAATAAAGTGTTTTCTATGTTTCTTCTCATAAAGTGAGAAAAAGTGAATATAAAATTGATGAAATAAGGAAGGAATAATGATGGATGACTTTTTTATATTACCCATGTGACTATGGCAGTCATAATTGGTTTCATGGAAAGTCGGGAATGCATTTTCTTGCGAATGCGTTATCCGTTTGGGTCTGGGTCTGTTTGAGTGTGTTTATGAAGAATTCATCTACCTACGGTCAAAAAATGAGCACAAAAGGATCATTTTGAGCCGAGTTATGCCATTTCGAATGAAGGAGATCCATACCAATTCGGCAGCTCCAAAAACGAGATCTGCTAAATCTTCCAAAACCATTTTCAATCTTTCAACCAGTCTGTACTGCCTTTCACATTTCCTTCCTTCTACAAGCAAAACCGCAAGAAAATTTGAAATTCCCACGGTGACTTTGTCGCTTTCGCGCCAAGGCAAGCAGGCAGGCTGCCATCGCTGCAGTCAATTCAAAATTATTCGAATTCGCATGATTGCCCTTTCTTTTCGCCTCCTCTCCGTTCCTCCCTCTATGCTGCTGCCTACCACGGCGCGGCCGCCGCGACAGCGACGTCGGCGACCCCGATATACAGCACTAAACTCGCGTGTCCTCCGACGGGGCGCTTCAGACAGTGTTGCGTGGGAGGAGGTGCAGGCGACGAGAGAGCGCAGAAACGACGACACGTCACGCGAGAAACACGTTCAGACACCCGGGGCCGGGGCACACTCGCGTGTGTGGCCTTGTTTTGGGTCCTTTTTACAAAGTTGTTCACGTTTTTTCGAGGTCCGCCACGTCTGTTTTCGAGGTTAGAAGATGCCTGAAAGCGTCTTAGGTATTTTTGGTTGTTTATTTTTTGTTTGGTTGTGACCTTTGAATTGCGAAATTTGATTACTCTGTAGTTTGTCACGTAACAAAGCAAGTGTTCGCAAGAGAAGCAACTGTGCCCCATGGAAAACTGTGGTTTTTCCCGTTAGACCGTTGTTCTTATCAACCCCGTGTTTACTCTTATCGATTACGATCAATCATATTTATTTTTTCTCAACAACTTTGCTGAATTTCCCAGCTTTTAGATGACGGAACTTCTCAACAGAGTACTCGGGTATGCAGAAGGAACCGAAGAAGATCTGACGCTCAAGATTCCAAAGCTTGAGCCGTCGGAAGAGACAGATGAGTGTTCCGCATCTGAAACGTCTTCTTCCTCACCAATTGCTTCTCCCTACTTGGCAATTGTGAAACAGGAAGAGTTGTCGCCTCCAGAACAATGCATCGAGGTACCGAATTGAACCTGATTTGTCCAAAATTTGGTAATTTTCAGTTAACATGCGGAGAACTCGTCGGATATCTGCACAGAGACCGATTCCTCTGCCCTGGAATAAGAGTTCCTTGCATTGAAACTGCTGGTGAGTTGGTTTTTGATGTTTTCTATTTGAAAAGTAATCAGGAAAATGAAAACATGGCTTTAGATGAGCCGGGAAAGCTGCTGACGCCCGTGGAATACACTGTGAAAGCTGGCAAGGATAAGCAGAAGGATTGGAAGGGATCTATCAAGTGCAGGGGAAAAGTCTTGAGGTAAAATAAGAAGTTTATTTGGCAAATAGAAACTGTTTTTGTTATCAGATCGCTGATGGACAACAAACAGCTCGATTTCTACAACCACGATACCATGTGCTCGGCAAAGTGTCAATCTCGGAACTACATGAGTGCGAAAATGGAGAAACCCATGGTTGTGAAGATGCAAAAGGCCACAAAGGCTCCAAAACCGTATCAGCGACCCAATCAACTACCTGTTGCCCCGATAAGCAAAGAGAAACTTCGTGAGTATTATGAATATGTCCAAGAGAAACAATGAATTGGCTGGTTTCAGAAGAGCAACTGCTTCAAAACCCGAACATTCAAGTTCAAATCGCAAAGTTCCTTGCGGATCAGAAGCAGCAGACAATTCAGAAGAACACCGCAACGATTCAGAGCTTTATCATTCAGAGTGAGTGTTTTGTACAGAAAAGGGTCTCGGCGGGTCTCGCCACGAAATCGGTTTTTTGCCGTTCTCGAGCCGACTTTCTCAATTTTTTCAAATCAAAATGGATAGAAAAGAGAATTTGAAATCTGGAAATAGTTCATTTGACTGAAATAAGCTAGATTTTCATTGCGAAATACCTTTTTTTGTAATGTTCCGGGCAAAAACACGAAATCTGAAAATTTTCTACGAAAAACGAACTGATTTCGGTCAAGTTGATTTGTCTATGAGATCCAAATTTTCTGTTCTATCCGTTTTCATCAAAACAATCCAGAAAAATCACTCAAGAAACGAGAAAACAATGTAAAACCGATTTCGCGGCGAGACTTCAGACCCCAAAAAATAGTACAGAAGAATGACGTGTCCCTGTTTTCAAACTGTCATAACTTTGCTCAAAATGGCCCGTTTGAGCTCATCTTTGAAGGAATGTCAGTTTTTGAGAACAAAACTTCATATCACTGAAAAGCCACGTTATCAGACACTTCGAGATCCAAAAAAAGTAGCTGTAACTTTCAGAACCCGTCCACTTCTGCCAATCTGTAATCCATGAGGGAAAAATGGAACGTGTAGCTGCCACTGTTGCCCAGAAGATCGGTCATCTCGCTCAAGAACTCATGACAAACGGGCCGAACTTCACCGAAACTGCTACAAGATTCTGTATGGTGATGCAGGTGCTCGGAATGGATGCAACGGTGGCTCAGGGTCTTGCGACTGCTCAAGTGAACAGTGTGAAACCGGCTATGGTGCAAAGTGAGTTAAAAAAGTTCACTGAATAACTTCTGTAACGTTTTGTTTTCAGTCCCCCAGAACAACGGAATTCCGTCGATCCCCACCACCTCTGCTTCTCCAGACCACATCAGCCTCGAAGCCATCCAAAACCTCACTCATTTCCAAAACCAAAACGTTCCTCTTGCCACCAACAACAATCACTTGAGCCCAACCGATATTCTGCAACAAATGGCGAAACAACTCGCTAAATAATCTGCTGGCGGATTATTGAAACCGTTTCTGTATGTTTTGATTCAGTTTTGAATGTTATTATTTGTCTATTTGTCAAATTTCGAAAATTTGTACTCTCCTCCATTACCTTCTTCGTTTCCCCTTGCCTCTATAATCAATTTCACCCGGATTCATCTACAGATGACACAAAACTATTCATTTTCATTCGCTTACGCTTTTCTTCCTCTACTCTCGCTCTCACTCACCACTATTTCGCTTTACCTGTCCCTTGTTCCCGGCAAATCCGAGTACTGTGCCTTTTCAGGAGAATCTGAACTGATTTTCCACATGTTGCATGCATTTTCTTGCATAATCCATTTCATTTTTCTATGGTTGATGTATTTGTAGTAATTGGTGCCTAATGAATGCTTTATGGTTTCTTGTTTTTCAACAGAACTTTTGGAAATTCGTCCAATGGGGCTCAAAGAGGTGTCGTCAAAACTGGAAAACGGGTCTGCCTCAAATGAGTTTTTCTTGTTTCTGGACCGTTTTTCTCAAAGTTTAGTGCTAAAAACCAAATAGAAAAGGAGATTTGGAACCGATTGATAGTTGATTTCATCAGAATCATTCAATTTTTCATTGCATACCATCCATTTTGGTAACTTTTATTGCAAAAACACAATATCTGAGAGTTCGAGCTGAAAAATTGCTCAATTTTGATGAGATCAACCAGCGTTCTGTTTCGAATTCTCTGCTCTATTCGATTTTATAAGCAAAATTGAAGAAAATCGGTCCAGAAACGAGAAAACAGCAAAAAATCGACTTCGTGGCGAAACCCGACTAGTGCCACTTCGCGCGACCGCAGTAGTAGAGAGTTCAGAATGAAATTTCAGCTATTCTGATGTTTTCAGAAGTGCTCTTTCATATGCTCACGGTTTCATCCAAAACCAATGTCAATCAAGATGAGTTCTCGTGTAGCAAAGTTCAGAGCAGTGTCTTGGTCCCCTTCATCCTCCATGTCGAATCTCCTCAATCCGCATCCGTGTCCATCTCTATCATCAATTCTTGCCTCCGACGCTCCGCCCCATTTTCGAAGAGTACTCGTCCAGCGGCAGGAACATCTCCCTTCGTCTCTCGCCTGTCCTTTATCTCTCCCCGAAGCATCCGTATCCTCTAGGACACCGGTGCCCGGGCCTCTATAAAAGAGGACTGACGAGTGGGGGTCTTACGCAGTTTCGATCTCCTCCGCGGGCCTCTCTTACACGATTTTCAGTTTTCTCTTGTCCACTCCGCACATATAAACCGCATTCCGAGGAAGGGAGAAGCCAGGAATCGGCCATTCTTATACAGTTTTTCCGCGCCGCTTTGTTCTCATTCGGATCCGCTTCTTCTTCCACTTCTATTCATAAGCATGTTCCAGAACCAACCCCTCAAGATGATGGAGACATCGGAGCACAAAGAGCTCCGTCGCGTGGCCTTCTTCGCCATTGTCGTCTCAACAGTGGCTGTTATTGCCGCTATTGTGATCCTTCCGATGCTCTACTCGTACGTCGCTGGATTCCAGAGCCATCTCATCATTGAGGCTGACTTCTGTAAGGTAAGGAAATAGTTGTTGCTTCTATTCAAAGAACTGTTCTCTGTTTCCAGACCCGCTCTCGTGACATGTGGGCTCAAATCCATGACATCGATGGACCACACCTCCACCTTCGCCACAAGCGTCAGTACTCATCGCCAAACCCACCAGCTGCCGGTGGCTACGGAGCTCCAGTGACCAACTCGGAGCCAGCTCCAACTTGCTGCTCTTGCCAACAGGGACCAGCTGGACCACCAGGACCACCAGGAGACGACGGAAACGCCGGACAAGACGGAAACCGCGGAAACGACGGAACTGACGGAAAGGAGGGAAGCTTGTTGGAGAGCGCTATTGTCAACGAGCCATGCATCATCTGCCCACCAGGACCACCAGGACCACAGGGAATGGCTGGAGCCAAGGGACCACAGGGACCAAAGGGAGGCAATGGGGAGAATGGACCAGACGGAAAGGCTGGAGCGAATGGAATGCAGGGACCACCAGGAATGATGGGACAGCCAGGAAGACAGGGAGTTTCGGGACCAAAGGGAGCTCCAGGAAGAGTCAACCAGGTCAATGGACCAGCTGGACCAGCAGGACACAAGGGAGTTCGTGGACCACCAGGAGCTCGTGGAGAGGCTGGACTCGACGGAGGAAACTCCGAGGGACCAGTGGGACCACAAGGAGATGCCGGAAAGCAGGGACCAGTTGGAGAGCAGGGACCACAGGGACCAGAGGTAATCAAATTTAGATGTGTTCTAGTGATAACTAATTGTTTTACAGGGACCACAAGGACCACCAGGAGAGCCGGGAGGTTGCGAGCACTGCCCAATCCCAAGAACTCCACCAGGATATTAAACCATTTCCCACTCAACATTGCCATCATTTTTCACTTGAAAATTACAATTTCCGCCCGAACATGGGTGTTTATAAAGCATTTTTCATTCATGAACACTGTATTCTGTGGGAAAACGTAAAACACGCCAGGCTCACTTTGCTGACGCATTTGCGGTGCTTGCGCGTTTGACGTGACTCGCTTTCCGCGTAAATCGAATTTTTCTCGCACAACTAACCCGTAACTCGTCTTTCAATCACTAACTATGGTCAGATTAACCGAAGAACAGAAAGCAGAGCTCATCAAGAAGGAGAAGGATCGTCGTCGTATCGCCAGACTCCGACAGGTATCGCTTTTTCATTATTTCCGATGGTTTTTGGAAAAATCTGTGTGTTCAGGTCCGTCAGCTCAGTGCAACGCAGGCAAAAGTCATTCGAGAGAATGTGAGTCAAAAGAAACAGGAAATCGTCGAGGATATCAGGTAAATTTTCAATTTTTAGCCTGAAATTTGAAAGATTTTGATTTCAGAGTCCAGTTACACGAGGAAATCCGCGAGAAAGTGCTGGATGTGGTGGATTTGGAGAATTTGGAGCAGCCGCCGATGAATCTGAAGGATCCAAAGCAGAAATCTACACGGAAATCGATGACTCCGAGGACGAAAGTGAGTTTTTTCCCATGCTAAACATTCTGTTTGGTTTCGCGGAACAGTAGGCAGAGCCATGTTCGATCTTCCACGAAAACAGTCAAAAAGTCCTCTTATTCCAGAAAAAGAACGCTCGCCGACGAGAAGTGACTGAAAACGACCTGAAACTCGCACAAAAACGAAACGCCGATGCTATGCGACGTGTCCGAGAAGCAAAAGAGCGAGAACTGTCAGAAAAGGAGGAGAAATTAGCGAAACGACGAGCAGCCGAGGAGCGGGCGAATCAGATTATGCGCGGAGCCGATGGTTTATGAGTTTGGAGCAATAAATTATTGAATTTGAACGAAAAAAAAGAAAATGTTTATAACGACAAATAATTTATTAAAATTTGATTTGAGATTTTGAGATTTCATGACGAATAAGTTACTCGTAATGCATTTTGGACTGACTTGACTGGAATAGGGTTATAGATACACAAATACATTCAGTTTACAGCTTCTTGCGGGATTCTCGGTCTGGAAAAGCGAAATTGTCGTGGAAATCTGAGAGAAATCACTTCTTGCTCCTCGGACTCCGCTCATTGCCGAAATCGACTTTGATATCCATGAAAAAAGGAACTTCTTCCATACTTCCAAGGACTCGACAAGCTCGTTGCGGCCGTTTTGGGCTTTTGGGGCTCTTTGGACTCTTGTTTGGGCTCTTTATTGGGCTTTTATAGATTGCAGGAGCCTCTGGAGACTCCAATCTCTTCGGGAGTTTTCGCTGTCTTGGAGAAATCGGAGGAATCGCAGGAATCGGCATTTCTATTTCCACAGGAACCAGCTTCTTCATGCTCTTTTTCGGGCTCTCCGATCTTTTCATGAGCTCCATTTCAAACGTTGTCTCGTATTCCTCATCAATGTCATGGAGACTGAAATTAGGCCGACAGGCTCGAGTTGGCCTCCTTTTTGAGTCTTCTTGCTTTTTCTGGCTCTTTTTCTGCTTTTGAACTGGTTTTTCTTCCTCTTTTTCGAACTTTTCAAACTTTCGCAGTTTTCGCTTCAAAACCTTCGATTCCTGCTCTCCCTCAGATACAGTATCTTCTGACTCGGAATCTGCGGAATTTTCATCGTCATAATGCGCCAAATTCGGCATTTTCTCCAGTATTCTCGCTCGTTTTGGAGAAACAAGTGGCTCTTCGGCGAGTAGAGGTGGCATTGAGATTTCTCTTTCCGCTTTTTCGGCGGCTTCTTGGAGCCGGAGCTTCTCGAATTCTGCTTCTTTGAGTTTCTCTCTTTCCTGATATTGATGCCAGAAGGATCCAACCCATCCAGGCTCTTTTTCCATTTCGATTTCTTCTCTGAAAGTGAAAAGTAGACATTTCAGGTTACTGTACTACTGCTGTCATGGGAAGTGGCATTCGTGGGGTCTCCCCTTTTTTGATGTTTTCTCGTTTCAGGACTGATTTTCTCAAACTTTTCTAATAAAAACGGATAGAAAAAAAGATTTGAAGCCTGGAAATAGTCATTTTGACCGAAGTTTTGCGATTTCGTGCAGAACGTGTTTTGACAAAAAAGTTACAAAAACGGGTACTTCGCAATGAAAAACTCAATCATTCAAAACAGACTATTTTTAAGCTCCAAATCCTCTTTTCTATCCGTTTTCATCAAAAACTTTTCAACATCAGAAGATCGGTTTTTACTCACCTTGTCTTCCCTGCATTATTTGCGAGCTTATTCAAAATTCCATTCAATCTCTCTTTCTTCTGGTTTACTCTCGACACTTTCTTCTTCTTCACCCTTCTCGGACGATTTCTCATCCTCTCTTCATCTTCTTTCGTCAAATTTGGATTTCTCGTAAACCATGGTTTCGGGTTGTAGACCGGGTGATAAGAGGAGAATTGTCTTGGTGGGTGGTGTTGGATTCTGGAATGGTAAAATGATAGATAACAGTCATTATAACGGTATGGGGACTCACTGATCATCATCTGAATAGGAGATCGTTGACCAGTACTCGTCTGAAGCCAGTTCTGACTCATCGGACATTGGAGGTCTTGGACCTGGAGGGTAGACATAACGGGGACCATCGGCGTAGTATACAATGGTTTTTTTGGTTACCCTAAAACAATTTTTTGGGTCATCTAAATATTAAGATCCCAAACTCACAATGGTGGCTCTATCCAAGACACTTTTCCATCTGTGATCTTCCAAACTCTTGGTAGTCCTGGCTCCTTTGGCTCAACTTCTTCAGGTTGTGGAGTAGCAGATGGTTCTTTGGAACGAGATTCAGCTGAAAATGAACAATGTTCAGTGGAGCAGGTGTTCTGACTCAAAACTCACACTTCTTCAAGTGAGTCAATCTCACATGAGTCTCTATCTCCTGACTAGTTGCTCGGATCTCATGGCAACCTTCTATGAGGCATTTGAAGGTCTTGGCGTTTTTCGCATGCCTGGTTTTGAAGTGATTTCGCATCCAGGCAGTTTTCTTTTCCAAATTCCCTCTAATAGTGCCCATCTCACAAAGATCCCACTCGCAGACCACTTCATCCTCCCCATCTTCATCCTTCACAACTTTTGGTATATGCTCCTGGAGAACGTGCTCCAGGACTTGTTCAACTGTGTCGAAGTCTATTTTGGTGCTACATTCTCTCCATTTACATTGTTTTTTCTGAAACATTTGGTATGACGTGGAGCGGTAATGATAAGGAAAGGGGAAATGAGTGGGCTGACAGCAAACAATGCGGGAAAACGAAAAAACTGATCTTGAACTCACTTTTGTATCTTCTGCGGCTCCTGATACATTGCTACTGGCAGATGCCATACGATTGAAAGACAACGGGATATTACCTGAAAGAAGAGAAGCTAGACGATTTTTAAAGAACAGGAAGCCTTATAGGATAATCAGATTTAGAAGAGAATTTTAGCAGTCTTCCTAATCCAGATAAGCTTCATAAAGCATAAAGTGTTCAAGACTCTAACCCCTACTCTGAAAGTTTTACAACCTCCACCTCCCCTCCACTTCAACTAGGACTGAGTCCAACCTATATGTACATATTGAAATCAAAAAAATGAGCGCGAGAGGAAATGAGAGTGAGAACAGCACGGAGAAACGCAGGCTTGGAAGGCGGAATGACCGATGATTCGAAGGGGTTTTGGCGAGAGAGTGTGAGGCAGAGACCAGCTGTGCTATGCTACCAAACAAAGAAATGGGGACGGGTGTGTGGGGGAAGAGCCGAGAACGGATGTGTATAAGCTGAGTATATGCCGAGGAGAAAGGGGGAGGGGCTTAGGTGGTCTGGCTCTCGTTACAGTAGTGATTAGAGAACGCCTAGGTAAGTTTCTAAAAGATCGCCCGGGTCTAACACAAACGAAGTTTTGGTTCCTGGACCCTTTCTAATAGGTCACTTGACTTTCACTGATAAGCCAGACGAACTGATAACAGGGTAACTAACTGGGATGATAAGATAGGGAATAGGAATAACCTTGACTTTTCTCTCGCCCTTTTGCAAGAATCTAGAAAAAAGACAGTAAAAAAGACAAAAGTAGACAAAAAACAATAAAGAAATGTACAAAATCGTACAGAGTCATACAACCCACGCATGACTCATTTTGTACACTTTCTGATTAGAAGTAAGCTCATAACAAAGTGTTCAGGTGAAATGAATGAAAACTAATCAGAATCGAAGCTAGCTTTCCATTTCAAAAATGATCTATTCTAAACTGAACTTTGAGCACGGAAATGTGTTCTGTGTACTTTACGGACAGCTCTTGCCCTTTCTGTGTTGGCAGCAGAACAGGTGAGAGAGTGTGCGCGACGTGAGATACGCAGCCGCATCTCATTATACAGAGGATTGAAGGCTAGTTTTCTAGTTTTCTAGAATTCTGAATTTGGAATAAGCGTATCTGAATATGAATTCTAAACTAAGCGAGTCAGCTGACTAGAGAAGAGTATTGACAACATTCATTTGGTGCAAAAGTTCAATCCCCAAAGGGGCCAATTAGGAGATCGAAACCAAGAGCAATCCTAATCAAAAACAATGTGAGTGACATGTTCATCAAAACATCAAAATTCAACGTCCAAAAGTTCACAATGAGCACTCTGAATCTTCCTCGAAAGAAAAAATTGGAGGATGTGGTCAGCGGACCCGGCCTCGGACCCGTCGATACGTGTCTCCTACAAACCGCCGAGAGACTGCGTGAATGTGAGAGACGCAGAGTGAACACGACGAGAAAAACGAAGGAAGAAGGACACACTGAACACTTTGTACGTGCGGGGATGGATGGGAGAGGGGAGGAGGTCAGATGGATTGATCTGGGGGAAGGTTGACAAGGGCCAAAAAACAAGTGGCGACGGCTTGGGGAAAACAAGGTACACTTCAAAAGAAACAACTTCAAATCAAATTTACCCCTCCCCCCATATTCCCATCTAATCCGGAACAGGTGTATGGCGGAAGAGGAATCGCCAGATGCACCTTTTCTAACAAGATGAGAATTCTCGATTATGTAGTTCATGTCATCTCAGACGTCATACGTCAAGATTTCAATCTCAAAAAAAGGAAATGTTGCATCGTGACATGGAAAGGAAGTACTACAGGGTCTCGCCACGAAATCAGTTTTTTTTGCTGTTTTCTCGTTTTTGGTCTGATTTTCTCAAATTTTCTTAACAAAGTCGGATAGAAAATAGAAATTGAAACCTAGAAATAGCCAATCTGACCGAATTTAGTTTGTTTTTCATTGCGAACTACCCGTTTTTGTAACTTTTTTGCCAAAAACACGGAATCTAGAATTTTTCTATGAAAAACTCAATATTTCGGGTTAAATTAGCTGTTTTTAGGCTTCGAATTTTCTGCTCTATTCATTTTTATCAGAAAAAGTTGGACCAGAAACGAGAAAATTGCAAAAAACAGATTTCGTGGCGAGAACCGCCGAGTGTCACTTCGCGTGATAGGTAAAAACACAGCGTTGAATTTTTTAAATTTATTGCTTTTCAAAAATAGCACAGTTACAAATAAAATCACAAAGTGTGTACAAAATAATTATGTTAACCCATTATGCTTGGATATGGGGAATAGGGAGATTAGGGAGATCGATATTTGATAAAGATACAAACGTAGCGGGATGAGTTGAATGTCATACAGTGAAATGGAATCACGGGTTACAAAATAGGGTACGTATTCACAAGAAACATAGTTAGTAGATGTAGATGTAGTCTTCTTGTTTGACGTCTTGCTTGACTTCGCAGAACTCATCAACGCCGGAAGCACACTCGCGGTGGACAATCTGTCCGCACTTCTCCACTCCGTTCTTGACTCGCCATTCATCCTCATCGTGATCGAAGTACTCGTCCAACTTCTCGCAGCACACGGAGCATGTTTTGACGTTGCGGCCAGTGGAGATGCAGTCCTCGAAGACTTCATCGACTTTCGTGGTTTCAGTGGGTTTGGGAGCATTCGGAACGTTGTACCACTGACGGAAAGCAGCCTTGGTGCTCTTGCTGATCCTGCCAATGTTCTGCTGCACATGGGCATCCATGTGATCCTTGTAGCTCTGGGCCTTTGTGTCACTTCCAATGTTCATTCCACAGAACTTGCAAGAGTCAGGGCGCTTCGTGCAAATCGCGTCGATAAGGTCCTTGTTTCTGACCTCGATATTCGGAAAGGAAAAGGCCTTATTCCAGATGTCGGCGTCAGTTGTTTTTGGGGCTGGAGCTGGAGTTGGAGGGGTAGATGGCTTGATGTATCCACTGTCTTGGAGTTTTTTGACAAGGCTGAGCAGAACGGCCTGTGCAACCTGGAAAGAAAGACATTGAGCAAGGATGGACAAAAAAGTAAAGAAACTTACAGTTGGCTTAATCTCTTCCTTGTACTCTTCCTTGACTGGGAATGACGGCGAGGGTTGCGCAAAGTTCAGGGACATCAATGGGATCGGGCCGGAGGTTTGAGGGATGTTGAAGCTGTGGACGTAGTTCTGCTGGTGGTAATGGCCAAAGGCTTCACGTCTAAAAAAACCATTCGTAACATCTCTGAAACGCATAAACTATCTACTTACCTCTCGCCGTTGGGTCTTCTGTTGTTGTAGTACTTGTTCTTGTTCCACTGCTGCTTTTGGTTCTGGTTCTGAGACTCCATATGACGTGGTCTGCTCTTTTGCGCCTTCCGGTTGTCTCGCTTGCGATCCGGAGCATTCTCGTGCTCGTCTTGCGGAGCTCTTCTCTTGTTGTTATGGTGATTGGAAGAGGAGTATCTGTCGGTGGTCATGGTGAGATAGGGTTACTGTAGATCTGGAAAGAAACAAAGGTTGGGTTAGGGTTGGGAAAAGAAGGAAAGGAGGGTGAGAAAAGTAACGGGAAAGTGACAAAAACGAGGAACAGTTTTGAAAACGCGCGTTTTTGCAAGCGAGGACCAAATCCTCTATAATGCGTTCATTGGAGCGCCCTTGCTTTTTTGGAGGGAAATGAAAAACAATGGAGATCAAATCATATTTTCATGTTCACATTTTCTTGTGTACGTATTTATGTATTTTTTATTGTTATTATTCATTGAATAACAAACAAATTTTTTAAAAACAAACAAAAGTTTATAACTGTGTCCAACCAATCACACTATGGCAGACCATCCAATCTCTGGGTTACCAAGTTGTGAAGAGATGTGTTCTGAAAATGATCGAGTTGACGAAACGGAAAAATCTGCAGTCAAACCGAAACGGAACGAAGAAATTCGATAAACTAAGTGCGGAACAAGAATGGTCAATGGGATTACGAGGAGAGAGTGGTAAAATGAATGAGTGGCGTTCCGACAGGCAGTTTGAGATAAGATCGATATACAATTAGCACTAAATCGAGCACAAAGAGAGCGAACTGAGAGGAAGGGGGACAGGTGCGGGAAATGAGAGGGGAATGACGTTATGACGTGGCAGCTGTAAAGGGGGGAGATTGACGGACCATCGTACGCGTTGTACGAAATTGCGCTAATGGGTCCGGACGCGATGTAAGGTGATGTACCCTGGGTCTAGAGTTGGAGGAAGAGATGGTTCGTTTTCAAACAAAAGATATTGGAATGAGTTTGGGAAACAAAAAAACTATGAATGGGAACCTTATGTGTTAGGGTTAGAAGGTCCTAAAATTGTAGCAAAGCTAAAGCGCGAACAGTCTTGTTATAAACTAGCGAAACACTGGAGATTCCTAATTGTAAGCGTCAAATGCGAAAAATGCACTGCAATGCGGGAAGAAGATTGCGAAAACATCGATACAGAAATCGACATAATCGAGCACAAAGAGAGAGGACTAAACGGGAGGAGGGGGACAGGTAAAGGGAATGAGGAGATGTGGTTGGGGAAGACGTGGCAATGACGCTATGACGTGAGAACGCAATGGTTATCTATTACGCGGTGAAGGGTACGTCTAGGATTGGGGGCGGAGACGGTTTTGTTTTTGAAAAAGATAAAAGAAGAAATTATCTCGATTCTATTGGGTGAAGAAGGACTTAGAACTGTGACAAAGCAAAAGCAAGGACGATGCTAAACACTGAGAATTAGCGAAAAACAAGCGCTTCCCACGGCGAGAACGCGAAAAATGATCCCGAATGCGGCAGAAAGCGTAAATAGTTTCGAAAATATTGCGAAATGTATCAATCATATGCAGTGAGTGTTGTGTTGCGGAGACCACACCTCTGCACTCGGCAAGCTGCCTGCTTGCGGTCGAATGAGAGACACAGAAAGGAAGAGGAAGAAAAAATGAGGAAGGGGGAGGGGCGAGAGGCTGAGGAACTGTAGCGAGATGTAAACAAATGTGTAATACAATATAGTGAGCAGAAGGTCTCTCATTCGGTGTGATATACAATGAGCAGACGCGAACGAAAAAAGGGTTCATAAATCAAAAACGGTTTCTTTGTGTGTCACTATCAAATGACAAGTTTGACCTTGAGAAGAGAAGACTGGGGTAAACAGTGAAAACATCATTGATTATCAATGATTTGCAATGTCTACGTCTCCATCATACTCTGCTTTCTTATTCTTCCAATAGGTATTGATCCAAAACTGCTCGATCTTAACTCAAAATCATCAAATTGTTTCCAGTAGAATCTCGAACTCTTACTGACTTGGTTTGCAAGATAAACCCTCGAAGATGTGAAGATTTCAAGGGGAACAACTTTAGAAGGCCTTCCGACTCACAACCCTATGATCACCCACACACTGTTAGCTCATTTGGAGCGCCTAGTATAACGGAGTTTCAAAGATGGAATAACTATGAGGAAACTGCTCAGGGAACTGGGTTTTTGAGACCGGAAGCTGGGACGAATCCGGTTCCGTATGGGGAAGGTAATAACTATCGATTTCACATTTCCATCTAAAAATAAGCTTTCAGGCCTCGGTGACATCGGAATCTACACTGGAGTCGGCGTCCAACACCCTTATGGAGGCCTTGGAATCGAGAGAAACTTTGGAATCGGCATGGGTGGCAATGGAAGAATTGGAGGGATCCCTGTTGGATGGGGTAATGGAGGAACTCGAAGTATTGGATCTGCGCCGTGGGCTAATCCATAAGCTTTACTTTAATGAGAAATAAATTAGCAAAAAGTCAAAATACACAAACAAAATCACACGAAATATGGCTAAAATACAAGTTACAAGTCTCAAATTTTGCGATAAGTACATGAAATTTATTGGGTTGAGGGAAACAGTCCCGTAGAGAAATTTTTGAATTCTGTTAAGGAGAACCGTTCTAGAGAGCCGTGGAAATGACAGAGGAGACTCCGTGGACCAGAAGGGTCGGTGGGAGAGCGTCGGTGAGGTTTCGCACCATTTCCAGGTACCTGAAGATTCAAAATTTAGCATCTTTACTCGGAATCTGTTTGTTTTTACCTGTTGGCATCTGAATCTGCGTCATTTGGTGGGATAGGAAGATTCAGAAGAGTGATTGCAGCCTCTTCCGAATACCTCTTTACCATGTCATTGAAGGCACTGATGTAGGCTGGTGGGAGGTCCACAGATGGTCTGAAATTCAAAAGTTTAGTTGTTTCTCTTCTATGAAGAAAACTTACGTTGCCGCATTGTTATTGGCTCCGGAAGGACTTGGGGACTGATAATGACAAACCACATGATCCCATGGCACCACTGAACACTCTCCTTCGATTCTCAACGTCTGGAGCATGTTCTTCAACTGTCTCTCTCTTCTGTGCATGTCTTGCAGAGAGTTTACACAAATGAAGACTCGAAGTTTTGTGTAGGAACGCCATCTGGAGGACATCGAAAGGATACATGAGAGTTGAAGGAGGAAAAGAGAGCTGTTATCCCAACCCAAACCAGTTTCCTGTGGCTTTTGAAGGTCTACAGGCCAGACGTCGATGTATCGCTTCTGACCGTTCCATCCTCTTGCCAATGCTTCCTTGTCTAATTTCGAGAAGTGTCTTGCCACACAGAGATTCTTGGTCATGTGAAGAACATCCTTGAGCACATTGACATAATCAACTGGGGACAGTCTCTCCAAGTTTCCATCCAGCTCCTTTGGCATGTAGTCTCCAGCTGTGAAGTACTCCACCACTGCTGCTCTGTCGATTTTGGAGAACCTCAAATCCTTCAGAAGTTGGGATTCTTGAAGGGTGGCGTTTGAAGGAGCAAGTTCATGGAATCCAATGACTACAGTGTTCGGTTTCATTGCTCCGAGACCCGAGAGCCTCATCAATTGCTGGATGCCATGGCGGATGTTGTTGGACATTGTGAGCTCAACGAATGCCTTGAGCTTCAAGTAATCCACAAGTGAAAGCCAGTAAGGGAAGACTTGCTGCAGGGGGTCCACCACTTGACTAGAGTCCATATCACCTTTTCTAACATGGCCAACCACGTAGAGTCCAGACTTCTTGAGGTCATTAACAAAGTCAAGGAGAGAACAAGCTGATGCGGGGCGGGAGACAAGGAGGAGGATTTGTGGGCGCCAGTACTTCACGTGTTCCTTGCGGACATCCAGGAGCAGGAGGTATTTCCGGACTTGATGGTAGATCAATGCTTGAGAAATGGATCCAGAGGAGACACTCGGGGCTTGGTAATGCAGTACCATGATCAAAGTCATCAGTACCACAACTCCCAAGGCACTCATAGACGCATCCACCACCAACATCATAGTTCCAGTGGCAATGACTCCGAGGGCACAGGTTTGCCAGGAGAAGTACTTGAACGTTGGTCGGAAATTTGGAGCACTTGTGAGCTCCAAAGCCAGTGTTGCCACGTTGACCCCCATGTAGGAGAGAAGGAAGAAGATGGAGGTGAGCTTGGCAATCTTGTTCATTGCTCCTACTAGGAAGACTAGGACGACACAGAACCAGGTGATAACGACTGATACCACTGGGTTACGATCTCCAATTTCAATTTTGGCGGGGCGAAGGAGACATCCGAAGAGTTTGTCGTGGGAGAGACGGTTGAGAACTCGGGAGGAGCCGATTAAGTTGCTCATTGAGGAGAAAAGAGTGGTGGAGAAGATGCCGATGAGGATGAAGACTCGGTGGAAGTTGGTGTCCATCATAACCTACAAAAGGATTAGGTCAAGCTCCTTTTTTTGAATGAAAACTCACAGTATAATCATTCTGCAAAAGGTATCTGCTTGACGTGGAAGCCATGAGGAAGGCAGTCATGACGTATACAAAAAGAGTGGTGAAGACAGCTTGAACAGTTCCACGTGGAATCGACACAGATGGTCTGGCCAATTCTCCAGACATGTTAGCACCAGCCATCAGCCCAGTAACTCCAGAGAAAATGATAGCGAACATCAAGGCAAAGTCAGTTGGCTTTTCAGTGGTGTAATCCATGGTGTAGTTGGGGAACATGTTCTCTCCAAGGGTGTGGAAGCTCAATCCGGTATAATTTGCAGTGAGGGTTTGATTGAAGTCTTCAATGGTTCCTTGAGAAGGATCAGATGCGTTCACAGGCACCCGGTAGGCTGGGGTGTTGACTTTGGGAATTGTTACAGCCATGAATCCGTTGAAAATTACAGAGAAGATCCATGTGGAGTAGCAGACAGAGATGAGCACGAAGGTGATCAGAGCGGTTTTGGCGAAAAGGGCGGATCCGAGAAGGGATACAACCAGAAGAACAAGAGAGACCATGACGCAGTAGATGAACCTCCAGGTTGGCGAGTCTGGGAACTCTGGAACCGGAGGTTTCGAGATCAGAATTTTGATGTGAAATACTCACGTCCATTTCCAATGTTGTTCATCAATGCTTCGGTGAATCCAGAGATGTAGAGAGCGCAGGAAAACACATTGGCAACAAAGAACAAGACGCCGATGGCTCCTCCGAACTCTGGACCCAAGGATCTACTGATCATATCTGAAAGTTTGAAAATGAAAATCGACAACTGGTAACCCGAAGATTACTCACAATATACACCACCTCCTTCCACAGCTCCATTTGAAGAGATAGCGCAGAGGGAAAGTACAGTAAGCATCACGATCGCGTAAGCCATTGCTAACTGTACTATCGTTACAAGGAATCCTAACTGACCAACCACGAATCCTGAAATGACTTTGATAAGTTGAACAATTGCAAAATTACTTACCCATTCTCATAAATAGCAATATACTGAACATGCTCAGCGCCACTGGGGCAAAAACACCGGATATCGTTGACAGGCCACCGGGTCGACTTGTGAACTCCATACTGGGGGATCCGGTGCCATTTTCGTTTCGTGGGGTCGACTGGCTTTCTTCGTCTGAAAATGAACAGTTTTAGAATGGATTATGCTTTGGATTATCCTGTTTTACCCTAGAAGTTCCCAATCTTTCAAAAACTCACTGGAATCCATAACAAAATTAGGGTTATCTATAAACGGTCCATCCGGAATCGGAACCCTCATGTCCATTGAGCTAGTGCTGGGACCCAGGGATGGAGAGACTCCCGGTTCATTCATAATGAGCGAGGCGCAGAGTGTTACAGAAATGTAATATGACAGTTATGCGCTGCTCTTGGACTCGTCTCTATAGGAAATATGTAAACATTTGGAAATTGAGAAGTGAGAAAGTGGGGGAATGAAGGAGGGCAGAGAGGGGTGACACATTCGGAAAAAGAGTTATCAATTTTTGAGGGTTTGATCGGGAATGAGTGACGGGGCATTGGAGAATTGAGCAGAAGCCATAAATGATCAAGCTTTTCGAAGTAAAGTGTAAGCTTCAAAAGTTCAGACGTCTTCTCGCAGTTTGTGTGATGTTACAAAACGGTTGTGTCAATATTTGACATAACAGGTGTGGGAAGTAAAGAGAATTTGGAGGGGGGTTGCGAAATTTGGAGCAAAAAGAGAAAAAGAATGACAGATTGAGGTTAATCAATGAAAATGAGTCACTTGTTACTAGAAACTTTGTTTTATACATAGAAGAGAAGACATCTGATAACAAATGATGAAGTGATGATGAACTGGTGTTCTAAGTGTTCTAACTGATGTTCTCGCCTTTCTTTCCATGAAAACTATCAAGATAAAGCTTCTACTTTTCCTCATGTTCTCTAATCAGTCTAGACTACTAACAAAACTAAAAGTGAAGAAATGAAATTCCTCATCGAAAATCGAATAGAAACAGGATATAACGTCCAAAAGAGGCCATAGTGTGCTCGCTTTCTCGGCTCAATGAGCCGACGAGAGCACACATAGAGACACGAAGAGCCGAAGAGGCTTAGAGAACTAGACAAAGAGAGCTTTGAGAATGTTCCGGATGTGTGTCTGCGTCTCGTATCTTTCGGTGTGTCGGAGCAAATGACCGAAGAGAGTAATTATGTGTGTTATAGGTAACGGGGCTCCGATTTATGTAGATCACGAGGAAAGGCGCATTGCGAAATATGAGTCCATTAGTAGCTATGGGTCTTGAGCTTTTTTCTCATTTTTCAGAGCATCTTTTTCTTTTTCTTGTTGCATCTTTCTCAAGTTCAAAGACCCACCAATCAGCGGAATAGCTCCTTTCCTCGGCACTGCATTGGATGTCTCCAAATTGTCTCCATTTCCTCCGTCAAACATCTCATTGACAATTCCACCGTAAGATGTTACGGTGGGCGACCCACCGAATATGGTTTGGGCGCCAGGGTCACCCATTTGAGGGGGAGAAGCTGAAAATATACAGAATGAAAGTCTGACTCGAATTGTCAAATTGTATATATTTTCAAATAACGAAAACATAAACAATAGAGAGGGCCCGGAAGTGCCCTCCTATTACGAAGCAATGAAGCATGAATCACCTGGAGCGGTTGAACGGGGAAATGGGAATAGGAGTTGTATGGGTTGGAAAACTTGGAAAACTCGGAAAACTTGAGAGAAAAAAACTGGAATGGGTTATTTTTCGCTGTTGTTCGCTATTTTTCCTCCAAGAATAGAATTTTCTTCGGAATATAAAAAATGGAAAGGGAGACGGAGAGGGCCTTGAAAAATGAATTGAAGGTGATGTCATTTTGAGGTAAATAGGGAAAAATAGGAATGGAAATGAGCGATTTTTGAAATATTCGAAAATTAGAACCCATTTTGAAAAATGAGTCTGCTACTACAGTTGAAACGTGAAGTCTCGCCACGAAATCGTTTTCTAGCTGTTTTCTCGTTTCTGTTCCGATTTTTTGACAAAATTCCTGATGAAAATGAATAGAGAAGAAAATTTGGAGCTTAGAAACAGTCGATTGAACCAGGATTATTGAGTTTTTCAAAGAGAAATTTCAGATTTCGTGTTTTTCACAGAAAAATTACAAAAGTGGGTAATTCGCAATGAAAAACTACTCATTCCTGGTCAAATTCACTACTTCTAGGTTTCAAATTCTCTTCTCTATCTGATTTTGACACAAAGTCACAAGAAAATCGGTCTGGAAACGAGAAAACACCGAAAAACCGTTTCGTGGCAAGACCCTTCAATGCAGACTAATTCAAGTTGGATTTGCTAGATATTTAGCAAATCAGAATGTTTTCAGGTTCCACTCTTTTATATTATCATGCTCCTATCATCAAAGCTATCTAACTTTTTACAGAGAAAAAGACGAAAAAGATACAAACAGTAGTGGGAAAAATGGGAGGGAATCAAGGGGGGAGTTGGGTGGGTGTGCGGGTCAGTGTCGGGAGGACATCGCGCAACTTTAGAGAGACCTTCGGAATACAATGAGACGCAGAGGCTGTTGTCGTGTCTGCGTGTCCCTCATTGTCTGATCTCTGGGCTTTGTCCAGTGTGGGAAGGTGCCTCCCGAGGGACACTGAGGAAGTGTGTCGCGACCAGGGGGTATTGTTTTTGATGAGCAGGAGTGGGCTAATTATTCATTTTTCATGAGAATAGGGTGAAATGGGTATTGCAGCTTTTGGAAGCTTCTTCTAAAGAATTCTCGCCAATATCAAGTTTTTCTTCGAAACAATGAGGAAGAGAATAAAGATAATGAAACAAATTTTGATCAATGGGCGTTTGATCAAGGGAAAATGACAATTTTGGATGGCAGCTGGTGTGCAACGTCAGTGACCTTTTGGAACATCTGTTGGAATCTGAAAAAAGTTGACCCATCCCATCAAGTTTACATTATGCTCAATTATTTTGTGTACCTTTGTGTACCTACTTTTCCCATCCTGCGTCTCACTTTCTCACTCACTCTCTACTTTTCCCATGTGAGAGACGAGAGAAGATATTGATCAGGGAAGATGAGAGAGACGCAGGCAGTTGGACGGCACTCCGCATACATTTCTCATTCCACACTCCACTGCACCCAGTAGTAGCACAGCTTATTTCTTCGTATTTTCTTCTGGATTTTGAGGAAGTGAGCAAGTTTTAGGATATTTTGATCTAGATGATTTGGTTTATTGAGTGTGTAGCATGAGTACTTTACCTTCATTTTATAAAGCTTCTAGCTTTTTCAAAATTTTACAGCCCCCAAAACTTGAGATCCAAAAGCTTCAGAGTCTTGACCAACCTATACAATCTTGATACTTTTCCGCTTGTCTTTTTTCTTCTTCCAAACGGAAAACCAGTCCATGTCTCTCAGAATTGCATCTTCCCGATAAATCAATGATTCCACTTCCATTCGCTCCGTTTAGTCAGCTGTTTTACCCTCCCGCGGGGGGCCCGTCCGAAACATGCTTTTGTCGACGGGAGACTACTCGAAACGAGGAGAATTTGGACGAGGAGAGATGCTGAGAGAGTGTTGGAAGTGGTGGAGGTTACGAGGGGATGAAAGGAAAATTGAGAATGAGAACAAATCGTCCTGCCACTACTACCACCACCCATCCAGTCATGTCCTTTTCGCCCTTTTAGACCACCTTGGCAGTTGTTTTCAAAACGGTGGAATTCTGGGGTTTTTTACTGAAAACTGAAGAGGTTTTTGAAGGATTTGAGATGTTTGAAGTGTTTGAAAAACCTTGATAATCCTGAGGAAGTGATATGATACCGTACTACTGCGGTCACTCAAAGTGGCACTCGACGGGTCTCGACACGAATTGGTTTTTTGGTGTTTTCTCGTTTCTGGACCGTTTGTTGCAAACTTTTTCAATAAAAACGGATAGAAAAGAATATTAGAAGCTTAGAAACAATAGGTTTGACTGAAATCACCGAGATTTTCATTGCAAATTACTCACTTTTGTAACTTTTCTGTGAAAAACACGAAATCTGAAAGTTTTCTCTGAAAAACTCAATAATTCTCGTCGAATTGACTGTTTTCGAGATTCAAATCTTTTATCCTATTCATTTTAATTTAAAAAATCGTCACAAATTGGTCCAGAAACGAGAAAATAGCGAAAAACCGATTTCGTGGCAATCGACGGGTCTCGCCACGAAATAGGTTTTTCACTGTTTTCTTCTTTCTGGACAGTTTTTCGCAAACTTTCTGATAAAAACGGATAGGAAAAAGTATTTAGAGTCTAGAAACAGTAGGATCCATTGCAAAATACCAATTCTTACAAGTTTCTCACTAACAACACAAAATCGAGAAATTTCCTATGGAAATTTTCAAACTGAATGAACCTGGTCAAATTTTCACCATACCTAGGCTCAAGATCATCTTTCACACTAATTTATATCGAAAACTTATTGGAAAAGAACAAAAACTCAATTCAAACCCAACCGGAACCCCGATAGGTCTTATGACCGATTTCCTCAAGATTTGTTTCTTTTTTCTCCCAGTTTGCCCGTCTCAAGGCCAAGAAGACCACCCTTCTCCCACATGACCAATTTTTTCCAATTTCTTTCCGTGCCACATCATTCTTTTCTTTTGTTCCTTGATTGTAAACGAAGCTTTCAGAACATGGCTCTGGCGTCCACTAGTACATCTTTGGTGGAGACGGTGAACATCAACGTGGACGACTTCTCGGAGGCATTTCTCACTTGTAGCACCTGCTTGTACACGTATGATGGGGTATGTATCAGGGAATAGACAGCTGAATCCAATCCCCCCTCCAACAACGAAGCTCTAACGACTTCCGCCCCAGGTTCCCCCTCTCCCCACACTTTCATATGTATGTATGTACAAAGCTCTTTCTCGCTGCACCCTCGCGTGACACCATGGTAGTCTGCGCTTCTCAATTTTCACGCTCCCTTTTTCATTGACTCTCAGTCCGCTAGTACCTTCCGTTTGTTTGTACTTTTTGCCATTGAAATTTCACTTTGAAACTTTCGAACATAATCGCATCGTTTCAGAACACTCGAAAGCCCAAACTCCTTCCGTGTTCCCACTCGGTCTGTCTATTCTGTGTAACCCAGTTAGCTGAATTGAGTCCTGAGACCGATCCACCCTCTCTACGATGTCCTCTTTGTCGTGAAGTTTGCCCGGTACCACCTGGAGGTGTCATCTCCTTCCCAGCTGCCTTTTTCATCAATCAACTATTGGATGTGATGCAGAGACAGAGGAAGGATGTGGTTCCATCCTGTTCGAATCACCCGTCGGATCAGTTATTGTACTGCGAGACGTGTGATCAGGTTTTCTGCGAGCATTGCCAATGTTCTGTGATAAAGTGAGTGATCAGTTTTTTGGATTCTTTCGATTCTGGATTGATTTTCTTAAAATTTCTCAATAAGATTGAGTAGAATAGGAAATTTGGAATCGAATGATAGTCAATTTCACCAGATTTATTCAATTTTTGACGAGAAAACAGCAAAAAACCGATTTCGTGGCGAGACCCAGTGAGTGTCACAAAATGGTTTCTCAATTTTTTCTCGATTCTGGACTGATTTTTTCAAATTTTCTGATGAATTCGGATAAAAAAGAGGATTAAAACCTAAAAGTAGTTAATTCCTATAGTTTTCCATTGTGATTTACCTACTTTCGCAATTTTGCTGCCAAAAACACACATTTTGAACATTTGCAGAGAAAAACTGAATAATTCTGCTCAGATTTACTGTTGCTAAGCTTAAATTCTCATTTTCTATTCGTTTTTATCAAGAAAATTTGAGAAAATCGGACTAGAAACGAGAAAACAGCAAAAAAACCGACTTCGCGGCAAGACCCGCCGAGTGCAACACAGTAGAAGACCCTAATTTCCCATTTCAGTAAAAAATGCGATGAGCACACCGTGGTCCCTTTATCAATTGCTATCAAGCGAATGTCCGAGATTGTGGTTTACCGTGCCAAGGGTCGTCTCCGAGCCATGGACGACGCTCAAGTGTCTGTAAACCGAGAGATTGTACAGTTGGATGGAAATGTTGATAAGATTGTCGAGCAGATCAATGTGGCGATACAGGTGAGCTTTTTTTCATATCGGAACACTGTTTTCTGTGTTTTCCCATCCATCGCTTTCCTTTTTTCTCTCCTGTTCTCTTTAGTTTTCTTTATCTCTCGCTTCTCCGCCGCTGCGCCTCTGCACTGTTTTTGTTCCTGTTCCTCCGATCAATTCGTTGACACCTATTTCATTTTTTGTGATATTCACTGTAAGATGAGGAATATGTATTGATTGACCTAATTTCTGACTCTATTGTTATAATATATATGATATTTTCAGGAAGTCTCAAACCTAGTGGAGAATCGAAGAAGATCGTTGATTGAAACTGTACGAGTTAGGCGTGACGAGAAGAGAAAAGTGTTGAAGGATCAGTTGGAAGCGATACAAGACGAGAAGAAGAAGCTGCAGAAAGAACTGGAATCTTGTAAACTGGACGTTCGTTCAATGGCTCGTCAACTAAAAGATGGAGCAGTGGACGACAAGTTTCAGAAAACAATCATAGAGCCTAGAGAGAATGCTTTCTTGAGGATTAACACGAACTCGGAGCAAATGCTCATGGGTGAGTTTTGAATGCACAACTGATCAACCTGGCTCTTTTAGACGTTGAAAAGAACCTGAACGAGTTTGGAAAACTCTACGCTTCAAATACCTTCCCTGGAACGTCCAAAGTAGAAGTGCCAAAGAACATGGGGATCAATGTGGAGAATACGGTGACTTTGATGTAAGATTTCTTATTGATAATGCAGTCATTGTCATTTCCTTTTCTTCAGAACACGAGACGTGAACGGAAAAGCTCGTGTCTCTGGTGGTGATCCCGTGGAAGTTACCGTGGAAGTTATCAATGTAGAATACACGAAATTGTCTGCTGTTCTGAATAGACCGAATCCAGAGGAAGAAGTGAAGAAAGTGAAGATCATTGATAACAATGATGGAACATACAAGTTGAATTTCCGGTGAGTAGACCCAAAAAAACAGCCTCAATTAACCTCATTATTTCAGGCTTTCCAATCCTGGGGAATACCAAATAAACGTCAAAATCTTCGGTCGATCAGTTGCAAACTCCCCCAATAACTTCCATGTGAATTCTACACACGTACACAGTTGGCAAATGCCTGTTTCTTTCAAGTATCCCACAAAATGCTGGTGGGATGAGTCAACGAAACGGATGTTCGTTCTGGATAGTGGGAACAAAAGAGTCAGGGTGTTGAAGGAGAATGGAGATGTGATAACTGATGTGCAGAATGCAGAGTTCAAGGTATGAAATGGGTCTGGACTCCGGAAACTTCTGAAACTGTCAATTTTTCAGAGCGGAACAGTAGGAATGGTGTATCTCGGAAACGATGAGCTTGTGCTATTGTCCTGGCAGCAAAAACTGCTCAGCAAAATCAATACAAAAGGAGAAATCATCAAAGCAATCACATTCTCCGAGTTCGACCAGCCAACCGATGTCGCAGTGGACTCTCGAGGCCGACTTGTGATCGCTGATAAGACGAAAATCTTCATTTTCGATCGTACCCTCAAGCCAACCATCGGTTTCCCTGTCAAAGAGACAAAGACAGCTAAAGTGAATTGTGTGGCTGTTGGGTTGGATGACGATGTGATTGTGGGGACTACAGATGAGTTGTTGTTGTATGATGGAGCGGGAAAGATGTTGAGGAAGCTCAATGTGGCGTCACCAAGGATGCCAGTGCCGAAAGTTGGGTACGTGATTTTTTTCGGTTTTTCTTGTTTTTGGACCGATTTTCTTTAATTTTGTTTATGACAACAAATAGAAAAGAAGATTTGAAGCTTAGAAAAAGTCAATTTAACCAGGGTTATTGAGTTTTATGAAGAAAATTTTCAGACTTTCAGTTTTTCATCGAAAAATTGAAAAGTTTCAAAGTGGGTTTTTTCTGGTCGAATGAACCCGTTCTAAGTTCCCATATCTCTTTTTCATCATATTTTCACAAAACACTTTGAGTAAATCGCCCCAGAAACGATGAAAAGCGAAAAAGCATTTCGTGGCACTCGGCGGGTCTCGCCACGAAATCGGGTTTTGCTATTTTCTCGGTTCTGGACCGATTTTGTTAGTGAAAACAGATAGAAAAGTTGATTTGAAGCTTAGAAAAAGTCAATTCGATCAGAATTATTGAGTCTTTCAAAAAATTCAGATTTCGTGCTTTTCACTGAAAAGTTGCAAAAGTGGATTTGACATTTTCTCAATGTTCTCTTTTTCCAGTGGCCGTTTCAACATCAACACTGTCTCCTGTGATATGATTACCGGTCAAGTCATCGCTATCTGCACGGATAAAAAAACTGACATTACGAAAATAGCAGTGATCAGCTACAAAGGCGACTTCCTCTACGACATCGAACCAGCTTCCGATGAGCAGTTTTTGGCTCCATGTGGAATATTCCTGCATAAAAACAAGGCATTTGTGACGGATTTCGAGAGGAATACAGTCAGAAGTTATCAATTCAAGTGAAAATTTGGATATCTACGATCGGTGATTTTTCGGGTTTTGTTTTCAAAAGCTAAATATTTTCTCATCTACCTCGTTTCCTTTGTGATAACTATGAATGATACTGATGAGATTCATAATGGATAATAAAGTGATGCAATATGTACTGCAAAATTATGCAATCGAATCAAACCGTAACACAGGGTATATCAGGAAGTAGGGCACATAGGGCACAATCATAGATCAGGAAGTGGATAAATTAGAATGAGTGGGGAATGCAATAACTTAGAGCTCTCCGGTAGCACGGGACTTGTAGTGTTGGAAGAGACGCTGGAAGGCGTTGGAGACTTGATGGTAGTAGTTGCCCATCATCGAGAGATACAGCTTGACGACGGAGACTGGCTCTCCTGAGGTGATTCCGGAGCTGGTGAGGACTGTAGCGGAGAGCGGCAGGAATCCACGTCCGTAGCACGCCACGTAGGTGTCCTTTTGGAGATCGTAGATGTACGAGTCGAACTGTCCGTGGCGGAACATCTTTCCCTCGCCGAACACCTCCTTCACATCATCCTGGGTGTCGTCGGAGAACCGTCCGACTTGTCCCTTGAGCACTGTGCAAGTCGAGTTGGCCCAGTGAAGTCCGGCGCGTCCAGAAGTTGGGTATGGGGCGGAGAAGACGGCAGCGTACTCGGTGAAAGCGGTGTAGATTGGGTAGAACTGAAAAATAGTTGTTGATTATGGTTCTCCTGATTGTGGAGTTGTTTTCTTACCACGAGGTCCAATTTTCCCAGCTGAATCGCGTACCACTCGATGCTCTTCGGCATAATCGGCTCGTAGTAGCTTCTCATACCGACAGTGAGCGTGGAGACGGCTTGCTTGGCAGTCGGAGCAGCAGCGGCCTTCGCGGCGACTGTTTTGAACTGCTTCGGCGAGATGTCGTAGTTCTTCCAGCGAAGACCGAACTGGATGGCGGCGAAGATCGCGTAGGCGAGCAGCATGTAGCGGAGCTTCGAAGACATCAACGCCATGGTTTTTCGCGTGGTGAACTGCCCTGAAAACGTGGGAATTGGGAATTTTCTGGAAACGTATCAGGAATAACTGAAGGGAACGGAGAGAGTCGAGTTATTGTGGAAGTTTCAAAGTTCCAAGTGTCGCGCAGATAAAACGGTAAGAATTTAGGAACAAAACTAGGTTAAAAATGAGCAGAAGTTGACAAAAATCACTGATAACAAACAAAAATCGCAAGTGAAAAAGAAATGAGAGCGGGTTCAAATTAGGGCAAACACCGTCACGACACATTGCACAGAACCGTGCGGCGTGCGGCAAACTTGCGAAATTGCGTGCGGCGGCTTGCAAGAAAAATCGAAATGGGCGGAGTCTCGTGTTTTCGTGACTCATTTCCACTTTTTCAGCCGATTTTCAGCGGGTTTTTGTACTTTTTACCTGAAATTTACATTAGAAAGTACAATTAGATTGTCTAAAATGCAAAACTATAGCTTTCCCTTTCGAAATTTTCGAAAATTGCTTTGTTTATAATGTTTCGCTCGATTTCGCTAGAACGTTCTAGAAAATTTCGCTTTGGGTGTGTGTTGGTAATGACTTGGCAGTTTTAGTGTTCGAATTCCTTTGGGAGATGTTATTAGCTCTTTCTTCCTTGCATTCTTATAGTTTTCGCTCGATGTTAGTCTTGTTTTCTGGACTGCACCCGTTCAAAACATTTACTTCTAGTTCTGCTTGTTTCTCTCCGCTCTCTCCCTCATTCGGCTCTGTTTCGCTAGAAGCTTTAGCCCTAGAAACGCGGCCATAAGCTATGATTATCTAGGGATTCGCCCCGTTTCCCTTGACAACAATGATTCGCGCTTCCCGAAATTTCCATTCACACATTTTCGAATTATAAGCGAAGTGCGCAATTTCACTCCAATTTTTCCTTTTCAACCGTCGCTAATAATACATGTTCCAAATTGTAAGCATGAATTTTTTTTCTTTCAGAAAATGCCGATCGACTACTCCAAATGGAAAGACATCGAGGTGTCCGACGACGAGGACGACACTCACCCAAACATTGACACTCCGTCGCTCTACAGGTACAATTTTTGTCTAATTTGACTGGGTTTTCATCAAAATTGATTCCAGATGGCGTCACCAGGCTCGTCTAGAGCGTATGGCTGAGAAGAAGCAAGAGAAGGAGAGAATCGAGAAGGAGAAGGGAACCACCAACAAGAAGATGGCAGAGCTCGAGAAGAAGCTCGCTTCGGTCAGCACAGAGGAGAAGGACGAGGTCCAGAAGCAGATCGACGAGGTGAAGCGTCAGGAGGACGAATGGAGAAAGAAGGAGAAGGAGTTGGAAGAGAAGGAGCGTCTGGAGCCGTGGAACGTCGATACCATTGGACATGAGGCATTCAGCACGTCGAGAATCAACAAAGTTACCGAGAAGAAGCCGGCGAAGGTGCTCACCGAAGAGGAAGACTCGAATGCGATGGGAAAGTTCTTTGAGGAGAACGACTCGCTGTTGCAACAACTGTCGAAGCTGAAGGAAGGTGCCAAGTCCACTGAGATCTTCCTGGCTCAGCATCCACACATGGCCACCGACTACACTGCTAACTGGCTCACTATTGAGGCTTTGAACGCTGCCATCGAGGAGAAAGAAGAGGAGATGCACTTCATGGCCGAGCAATGCATCATCATCCAGTACCTTCTGGAGCTCTCCAAGTCGCTGAACGCCACCGCCACCAACACCAACGTTCAGAAGCAGTTCTTCAAGAAATTCCAGCTCGCCGAGCCAGTCTACTTGGGACAGTACCACGAGGAAGTTAAGGGCTTTGAAAACCGACTCCGCACCCGTGCCCAGACCAAGAGAGAAGCCGCAATGGCCGACGAGGAGGCGGTGAACAAGGAGGAGCGTATCAAGCAATCTCCAGGAGGACTGGACCCACAGGAGGTGTACGAGTCACTGCCCGCAGAGATGCAGAAGTGCTTCGACACTCAGGACGTTGAGGGACTCAAGACGCTGTGCACCAAGATGGATCAAGAGGTGAGACATAACCAAACTTCCAGTATTTGTATCAATATGATTCCAGGTCTTCGCCTATCACTTCGATCGTTGCATCTCCTCTGGACTGTGGGTCCCCGGCAAGGCAGATGACGATGAGGAGGAAGCCGCTGAAGCTACCGAAGCCGTCGAAGCACCTGCTGAATAACTCGATGATCCTGTTATCCAACCCGACATCGTCTCACTTTCGTCCAATTATTTTACTCCCCCGTCTCCATCTGATCTACTTGTCGTCCCAGTTCCGTCCATAAGCTGATTTTTCTTCTAGAATCTTCAGTATAACAGTCCTTTATGCATATTCTCCCCGTCCCCCCATCCACTGTTTGTTCTTAGTATACACCCTTCTCCCCCCATTCCGTATTATTTATTTCTATCCCCTTATTTTTTTCTGCATGTAAAAGTTTCCTTCAGTGTCGAATGGAATAAAAGAGAAATGGCCCAATTTTCCCATTTTTCTCACGAGCTGACCCATTTTTTGAAAGGGATGTTTGACTGCAAACTTTGGCCTTTCCTTCTATATAAATTCTGGGAGAAGCTGGAATTCTGATCATTTTCGAAAAATGCTCTTCCATATTCTCGCTCCGCTTCTGATTCTGTCTCCACTGGCTTCTGGCCAGATATCTCTTTATGGAAGTAGGAAATCCAGGAAGACTGGAAACTTTTCTACAGTACTTCAGACTGGACACCTACCGTAATCCGTTACTGTGAAACACTCGTCTCGGCGAACACTTCGGCTCCGAATATGGGCGGTGTGGTTTGTGGATACTCGAGTTATAATGCTATGACTGCTTGTGAGTGGAGAGGGAGCTGCTTACAATTGCAGAAAACATCGAAAATGTTGGCGGGTCTCGCCACGAAATCGGTTTTTTGGTGTTTTTTTCGTTTTTGGATCGATTTTCCTGAAGTTTCTTGATGAAAACGGATAGGAAAGAGGATTTGGAGCAAGGGAATAATCAATTTTACCAGATTCATAGGGTTTTTCATGGGAAATTTAACGATTTTGTGTTTTCGGTAAAAAAGTTACAAAAACGGGTATTTCGATATGAAAAACTCAACAATTTCGATCAAAAGTATCATTTTTGAACTAAAACTCCTATTTTCTAACCGTTTTTATAGAAAACGTTTGAAAAAATCGGTCCAGAAACTGAAAAACACCGAAAACCAGAACTAGTGGTGAGACCCGCCGAGTGCCACAAAATGGGTTTTTCGTTTTCGGACCGATTTTTTCAAACTTTAATGATGAAAACAAATATTTCTAGATTCCAAATCCTCTTTTCTAACCGTTTTTAACAAAAACGTTCGCAAAAATCATTCAAAAAACTGGAAAACGCATAGAAAACCAAATTCGTGACGAGACCCGCCGAGTGCCCCGAAGTAGTATGAACTTCAAAACTTGCAGACTGGGACATTTCCATCAACTCGGACGTCTCATTGGGACTCATCAATGTTGGATGGATGACTACGTATTCTAATTCTCCTCTTGAAACCCATAAGATACTTTCAGAGTGGCTTTGAATACAGAGAGAGCATTCTGGAAGGCTTGCAAGTCTTACATGGTTCGCATATTTGATGGACTTTATTTGAATCCAAGTGAGAAAAAAAGAGAACGGAAATGCTGAATGTTTAGCAGGCCCATATTCAATGTTCCAGCTTCTGCCTGCGCTCTCGTTGTGAATCCACCGACCGGAACTCCAAATTGCACTGATACCACTGGAAACTTGCTCTATCGAAGTGGCAGTGGGTACTGTATGAAGGAGAAGGTGTGCGGAGCCTTTGCCACGATAGATTTCCTTGCGGGACCCGGAAATTCATGTGAGACACTTGAAAAACAAGCAGAGAAACATACAATTTAGCATTGGTCTACTCCTGGGAGACGACCAGAACCGACAACCTCGTGGCTGCTGGGTACACAAAAGTCGGGAATTGTTATGGATACAAGAAACTGACGAATGCGGACATGTCCAGTACCAATTTGCAAGCTGGAGACAGTTTCTATTGATTGGATGTTTTCAATAAAGCTATCATTTTCAACAGAACCCAGTCGAATGTTTATTCTACCAATCATATGATTCACACTTTTAGCGAAGCATTACACAAAACATAAACGAGCGAAAAAAGCAATTTGAATCCTGGGGGAAGTCTGGAAAATGCTCGCTTTCTGAAGCTGTACAATACACAAAGAGGCAGAACTTACTTGAAGAGTATCGCAGTTTCTGATTTGTCGTGTCTCGCTGTATCTAATCGGTCTCTTCTCCGGAGCACGATTCAGTTGCCGAGTTACGAATGCGCTCTCTTGGAGGCTGAAACAAATACATAATCTAACTATCTACAACTGTTCGAACGAAGTACCTCGGACGTTCCTTCCACATTCTCTTCATTGGTGATGGTAGAGGTTTCTTTAACTTCCTTGCACGCTTTCTGAAACTCTCCGTTCTCCTGCTCCAGTTGCATTATCTTCTCATCTCTCTCTTTCAGTTGAATATAATGTTCGTGTTCCAAGTTGTATAATTTGTTCGTTAATTCCAATATTTGAGTCCTGTTCTCCGGATTGTTTGCGGATTGATTTGTTCTTCCATCAACAGCTTCCACAAGTCTTTGGAATTGATCATTGCTGATATCCAAGGATTCTTGAAGATTCTTGATCTTTTCCTGATCCTTTGTCCGTTGTTCCCGGAGAAAAGCCAAGTTACGATCTTTGCTTTCGATTATTCCCTTGAGTTCGACATTTTCCTTCTTCAGATGCTCCATTTGTTGTTTGCCTCTGAGTCTTCTAATGACGGCCCTACTTCTATGAGCGTTTTGAGCTTGGTTCTCTTCCATTTTTGATCACGTTTTTGAGACAAAAACGGTTCGATCTTTCAGCAATAGTGAAAAGAGCACCCCTTGTGCTCTGGGCGTTTCCCCTGATCCTTGCGGTCGTCTCAAACTTGGGTAATTAAACCTTATTTATATAAAGACAAAGAAGAGACAATAGAACGGTTAACGTAAAACATAAAGCAATGATAAACGGGAGCTTCGGCCTCCTCGGCCTTCTCTCACAACACTGAATGAAGCGGCGGGGGCCAGCACGGTCGGACGGTAGAGAACGGAGGCGCAGAGACTATAGGAGGAGCCAGCTCAAAGTGTAGGCGGTGATGATAACATTCTTTGGATATTGGAAATTGTCTTCTCCCTATCGGAAAGAGTGTACTGTGCAGGAGAGCTCAGATTGGAATTGCCTGTGCTCCGGAGAGAATGGAATGCGGAGCATTCCGAGAATGGCTCGTATGAGTCAAAGTCGATACTCTGAGGAGCTCCGACAAATAGTAACAGATTGTCTACTTTTTAAATCAAAAACTCGAAGAAAAAAGGAAAAAAACAAAACAAAAATGGAGGTAGCTTCCAACAGAAACAAAAAAATGACGCCTCGAGGCAAGTTCGCAAACAGAGAAGCGGAAAATTTGTGATATCGTGGTCGAGGTCACTTCTGTCCTCAAAAACCTTGGAATGTTCTATCCTAAAAAGGTCGAAAATATGACAAGAAATGTCACAATAAGGAAAACATGAGTAAAATGAAGATCTGTCATCTGTGTTTTATTTTCATACCACCTTGTGAGAGAGCCGGCGCCTATCATTCTCCGTTATGTGACCCTTTGTACCTTTTCCGAGGTTCCAGATACTACCGTTTCGCTTAGGATAACGCAAAAGGTGAACCAGCGATGATATCAGTTGGTTCCCTGTCTTCTTTGACCCACCACCCACCCCCTCCTCTCTTCCCGCGCGTCGATGTCAAATAGGTCGATACAAGAGGGCCTCCTATAGATTTTTTGAGATAAATACAGAGGGGCCATTGAACGCAGTCCTCATTGCATTCGATAGTCATTCTTCTTTTTCTTCCTCTACTGGTTGGTCGTCTCTTTTTTTCTGGTCATCGATTTTCTTAAATTCCGCGCTAATCACCGCAACATGCTCTTCTCGTTTTC
>LR538101.1:240199-266514 GCA_900883565.2 Caenorhabditis panamensis | reverse complement strand
AGTAGCGTTATGAGCAATGGGATGTTGTCCTCGAGGTCAGAAACAGTGTTTTGAAAGTTCCCTCGTTAGTGTTTTGCCGAACAAAAAAAGTCCCATCAACATTATGAAAAAAAGAAAATAAAATAAAAAGCGCAGCGTTAGTCCAGCAAGTCCAGCGAGCGTTCGACGCGCATATGTTAGCTTTGGCTTGCAACTACGAAATCAAAAAAACTGTCTTCCTCTATGAAATTAAAAAAAAACGGGATTTAGAGCGGCTGAACGCATGTTTTCGCGCATTTTTTTGGTTCAGAAAACAGAAATTTCCTATATTCTGAGACCCAGTAATTCAAAGATACATTTCCACACTGACGGTTCCCAATTAGTTCCAATTTTCTCCTCATTATCTAAGCCTGTTTTTTCAAATACTAAAACATCGCAATCAAAACCAGAAAAGAAGATCGTTTTTGCGATCGCGGTTAGAGAGAGAGAGCAATTTAAAACTTCTTTGTGTTTTGTCCACGTATCTAGAGACTTTGTTTGCCAAAAGTTGCTTCTTTTTTCCTAACTCAAGAAATTCCGAGTCATTTCAAAACTTGAGAAACACCGAAGTGTACCACCGGAAAAGAACGGGTCGACTTGATGTAATCTCATCAACTTCCGCCTTATACCGGTGGATTTACTCACGTTTATCAGAAGGTGTCCGCGATCGATGGAGTAGAATAGTCAATAGTTGGAATAGGAAGTAGAGGCAGAGGAGGTCACCAAACCCCAGGTGGAATGGAGTGACGAATGACAAGGACTGTCTGTCAATTGGTCAATAACTGATGAATGATCGCACATATTGAGCGAGTGAGATCCATAATTTGCCCCGCCTCCTTACGCTGCGCAAACGGTGACCCTCTGTCGCAGAGTGTGAGGGAGAAGAAGAGACGCAGAGAAAGGTGGAGAGAGGTAGTTTCTCTGCGTCTCTTCTTCTCCCTCACACTCTGCGACAGAGGGGCAATGCGCAGCGTAAGGGTGCGGGGCAAATTATTGATCTCACTCACTCAATCAGTTATTGACCAATTGGCAGACAGTCCTCGTCATTCGTGTCTCTATTCCTCCAAAAAGGCTCCAAAAAGCTTTCCAGCTCTCTTGACGATCAGGAGGGCTAGAATGGAGTTGAGTAGTTGGGCTCCGATAAAGCCTATGTAGTGGATTAGGTAAAGGTAGTTTCTAGTCTTAGCAGCCCCAAAAATTTGGGGCTGCTTAGGAAACTTTGTAGTTTGTAGTCTTAGCAGCCCCAAACCGCGCGCTTCACGTTTTGCCTTTTATCTCAAAAACCAGCAGAGGTAACAAAAAGTTGTCAACTGATAAAACGATCTACACTAAATTTCCTAAATTTTTCTAGTTGACAACTTTTTACCATCTCCTACGGTAACCCAGATATAACCAATGGATTACTGTAGTTCGTCAAACCAGACATCAAATTCCAAATAACAAAAGTACCCTTGTCATTTCTGTTTTCCCTCTGAAATCCGCTGACAAAATCGACAAAATCTATGAAAATCCGCCTCGGAATGATGTGTTTTTCACCTGTCTGGGGTTATGAAAACAAGCGATTAAACGGATTTGGGGAATACTGAAAATGACATGAATCTGGTATAAAATGACACTGAAAACAAGGGATTTACAGTGGTTTGATACTTTTGAGATACCTAAAATGCATTTCCAAGTGGTATTTTGTACTGTTTTGGCGTTTTTGGTGGTTCATGTCAACGGCAATGACATGAAGGATCCGATGGGGGGAGGTGGGTTACTGTAACTGGGATTATCTCGGTTACGGTAGGAGATGGTAAAAAGTTGTCAACTAACAAAATAAAGAACAGAAAATTTTCTACAAGTTGTTAGTTGACAACTTTTTGAAATCTCATCTGGTTCTTGAGATGGAAGGGTTCCAAAAACGTGTTTTTTTTGGGCTGCTTAGCCAACTTGTAGTTTGTAGTCTTAGCAGCCCCAAACTGCGCGTTTCACGTTTTGCCCTGTATCTCAAAAAGCAGAACAGATATCAAAAAGTTGTCAACTAACAAAATGAAGCCCAGAAAATTCTCTACAAGTTATTAGTTGACAACTTTTTGATATCTGTTATGGTTATCAAGTTATCAAATGTCAAAGTTGAGACAGTTTTGAGCTAATTGAGCCGTACATATCTCAGCAGCCATCAGAGGTAGCAAAAAACTGTCAACTAACAAAATACAGCTTTTAACATGATAAATACAACAATGCAATTTTCAAATCATTATCTCTATTCCTCCAGGACCTATGAACGAAACAATGCCAGCCAACATGACTGGTGGAGAACTCATGCATCCCGGAAAAGGAGACATGGAGGCTATCGAGTCCAAAGAATCAGAAGAAGCAGCGCCTAGAAGTCGTCGTGGAATGTCAAATGACATAGAACAAGCTGGAAAAAATACCTGGGATACCGTGAAAAATGCTGGTCAAAGCGCAGTAAGCACCGCGGAGAACATTGGACAGAAAGGTGAAAAGTGGTATATGTACTCTTTTAGCTTGATAACTTCTTATTTTTTGTGATTAGGGTTTTGATATTGTGTTATAAAGATAGAATTTGAGATTTTGAACCGTTTTGCAGTTGACAACTTTCTGATATATCACCTAAAATCGGAGTTAAACTTCATTAAACTTTAGACCTTTATAACTCGAAAACAGGAAGAGATTTCAAAAAGTTGTCAACTGCAAAAATGTTCAAAATCTTATTTTCTATCGATTGATATAAATTTCATTGTTATAAACTCGAATTCTAGGCCTAGACGGCGCAAACGAGATCAAAAACACTGTTGAAACCGGCGCCAAGGATCTTTGGAATAAGGCGAAGGACGCTGTCTGAATTTTGCATTCCCCCTCTTAAAAATGTGAAAAACAACTGAAATATTGTGTTTTTGTAAATAAAACATGTAAAATTCAATCTCAAGCAGAATTACTCAATATTCATTCTTATTCTCCAAGAGCAGCAAATTGGTCCTCGATCATTTGAAGATCGAAGAAATGGAGGGAGACACTGGTGAGGAGGATGTGGAAGGAGAAGGCGATTATGAAGAGCACAAAGAAGAACACGTGGCAGCAGCGGAGCTGAAAATGGTGGAAAAATTGGTTTAAAACAAATTTTGGAATTTTGGGGCTGCTTAGGAACTTTGTAGTTTGTAGTCTAAGCAGCCCCAAAAATTGGCGCGGCTGTTTTGACTTGTACCTCTGGAACCAAGAAAGATAGCAAAAAGTTGTCAACTAACGAAATGAAGCTTAGAAAATTCTCTACAAACTATTAGTTGACAACTTTTTGTTATCTTTTTTAGTTCTCTAGATAGAAACGTTTGAAAAATTGCTACTTTTTGGGGCTGCTTAGAAAAGTTGTAGTTTGTAGTCTAAGCAGCCCCAAAATTCAAAAATTTTTCCAGGTGCTTTTTTGTAATTTTTTTTCTCAAAAACCAACAGCCTAAACTATGAATAACTCACACAACAAGCTCTCTTCTTCAACCCGGCTTTCAAATCCTCATCACTACCCTCATTCTCCGACTGCTCCTCCTTTTCCGACACTTTTCTCGACGATTTCTTCGTCGGAGTCGTCGGAGTCTCGGGTTTGTAGAGTCCAGTGTATTCCGAACACGGCAGAATGTTGCTCTCCTTGTGCTCCTTCTTTGGAGTCTTTGCAATCGGAGAAACTGGAGCGATTGGGGAAATCGCAGGAGGAGGCGGCTTCATTGGAGACTTTGCTGGAGGTGTCACTGGTCCGCGGCCTGTAATTTTAGTTGCATTGGATAGCGGAGAAAACGGTCTACATTTTTTATATACACATTATGCTTTGAAAACAGCTGTAACACCCTGAAAACTGAGTTTGAAGTCCAGGTAACATTGCGCCTCTTCCCTTTCTTCCCGGATTGCCGCGCCAAACACCGATGAGATAAGCGCATTGGCATCTTGCTGCGGCATGCGGGGGTATAGCTCAGTGGTAGAGCGCTCCCTTAGCATGGGAGAGGGCTGGGGTTCAATTCCCCATACCTCCAGAACTCTTTTGCATGATTACCTGGAGAAACAGAGGGACGTTTGTTTCGATTCGGCGACAATCCCCTCGGAGTCCGAGCATTCGGCATGTTCCTCGTGGGCAACCCCATTCTTCCAGGAGACACTGCAGGTGGAGTTACAGGCGGAGGAGGCGGCGGAGGGACGACATTCCCGAGATTCATGTACGTGTCACCGGCATGCGGTTTTTGCTGTTGTTGCTGTCGGATTTCTTCCAAATTCACATAGTTTTCTGCCACTGGAATAGGAAATTTAGAGTTTTGAAGGGAAGTTTAGAAACTAGAAACTAACTGTCAACTTTCGATTATAAATTGCTAATCGATACTCTAAAATCGCCTTTCAGGGGGTCTAAATCTAGAAATGAGAAAAAATTTTTGAAAAAAAATTTTCGAAAAAAAATTTTTTTTTTGTTTTTGAAACCATTTCCACGTTCAAAATCAATAAAAACTAATAAAAATGAACAAATTCATTGAACCAACGCCAAAAATCTACGCAACCATCTCAATAAAAAGTGGGCGACGAAAGGCCAAAACACGAAAAATACAACGGTCCGCCATGATGTGGCACGTGGTACAAGGATGTAGACGGTCTGAAAATACCATATTTAGCTTGAAAATAGAGGAAAAATCATTGAAACTCACAGCTTTTTTCATCAAAGTGATCAGCAAATTGTGGCGCTCTTCTACAGCTTTTCCCAGTTTGTCGATGGATTCTGTGATGGTTTTTAGCTCTTTTTCAAGGCTAAAACAGAAAGTTTCAATTAGATATTTGCTTTTTACTCACCGATCACAAGTGTTCTTCAAGGAAGACGAGTTTTGGCGCCGAGAAAGACGGGGTTCTGTGAAGGAGGAGGATCTGAAAGTTTGACGGGGTATAACTAAAAACTGAAAATAGATAGCAAAAAGTTGTCAACTACAAAGTTGTAGCCCTTTTTAAGATCTACATTTTGTTAGTTGACAACTTTTTGCCATCTTGCATGGTTCTCGAGATATAGGCCTCCTAAGGTTTTGGGGCTGCTATGACTACAAACTACAAAGTCGCTAAGCAGCCCCAAAATTGGAAGGCTGACTTGAAACGCTTATATCTAGAAAACCATGAAAGATATTAAAAAGTTGTAAATTTCAAAGTTGCAGCTCTTTTCAAGATCTTTATTTTGTTAGTTGACAACTTTTTGCTATCTTTTCTAGTTCCCGAGATATCAATGGTTTTCTAGAGCCACCTAGCAAAAAAAGGTGCTTGCAAATTTTCCCTCATATCTCGCTAACCATTAGAGATTTCTAAACCTTGTAAACTGAAAATTTGATCAGTAGAACGTTATCTATAATTTGATAGCAAAAATAAAACAAAATACCTAGATTGAACATCATAATCCATCGCATCAGCATACTCATTGTCAGATAACGCTGATTCCTTGTGCTCTTCCATCTTCTGATCCTCCTTGTGGCCTTCTGGGTTTTCTGGCTCTTGTGGCTTTTCAATTTTCACCAAGTTCTCCTCTATTTCCACCTCTTTTTCACTCTTATCATCCTTCTTATCACTCTTCTCCAAAATCCCCAACACTTCAAACTTGGGCCCCAATACTTCATAAGTCTCCCCTTTCATCCACTCCTCTGTTTTGTATGTACTTTGAACTGCCCGAATCTTGTCGATTATCGATGCTACATATCTTTTCTTGGCTTCTTCTTTTGATAAATCCTCCAATTTCTTCCAGGAATTCCATTTATAAACTCCTTGAACATCATAGAAACTTGGCTTCGGGACATCACAGGGACCATGTGTGGATTGTTTGAAAAGGCCGTAGAAGTTGAGTTTCTCGTCGTTTGAGGTTTTTACGGGGCCTGAAATAGGATCGAATTTGTTTAAAGCTACTCGATAACATTGTAGTTCGTAGTTTACAGAAGCTAAGAAGCCCTAAAGTTTTGAAAAACGCGATCTTGCTATTTTGCCCTGTATCTCAAAAACCAAAACAGCTAGCGAAAAGTTGTCAACTAACAAAATAAAGCACAGAAAATTTCCTACAAACTACTAGTTGACAATTTTTCAAAATCTTATCTGGTTCTTGAGATAAAACGGCTTAAAAAACGCTATTTTTTGGGGCTGCTTAGCCAACTTGTAGTTTGTAGTCTTAGCAGCCCCAAATATTTGGGGATTACTGCGCGCTTCACATTTTTCCTTGTATCTCAAAAACCAGAACAGCTAGCAAAAAGCTGTCAACTAACAAAATGAAGTTTAGAAAATTTCTTACAAATTGTTAGTTGACAGCGTTTTGTTATCTTTTCTAGTTCTCCAGATAGAAGCGGTTGGAAAATTGCTTACCATCTTTTGGCAGATTCTGAACAATGAAAACGGCAGTTGAAAATTGATCATCGTAGGTGTTTTCCGAGCTCATTTTTTACCTGAAACTCAAATTTTGAATCGAAAAATTGAAAATAAGGCAATAAGGAACAATGTATGATAAAAATATTGACATTGATAATTAGAAACAATCGAAAACAAAAAAAATGTGAAAATTTGGAATGCTAGGAAATAGAAGAAAAACAAAAATAAGCAGTTCATGGCAATAGCAAATCGAAAATCAATAACTTCCAGTTTAAAATGACAGAATTAGATCAGAAAATTGGTAGAAAGACGGAGAAACCAGCGAAAAACTATGGAGAGATGACAGATTAATTGATAAGACAAGACTACAGAGTAGTGGTGTTCCGTGAGGGGAGATAGTGACTGAAAACAGTTTGTCAATTGAAGAACAGAAAAAAAACAGTGTTGGACAGTTATGGAAGCTTTGAAAATGGAGAAATCCGAGAAATCCCAGGGATGAGACTTCAATGGAAAATTTGCAAGAGGTGTCACTGTTTTGTGGAATGTAACTTTGTTTGGAATTAATTTTTTGAAAAAATATTTTTTTCCATTTGAAAGACAAGGAAATTTGCTACATTTTTATGTTAACAATAAATTTTTAAAAAATTTTCTAAGCCTTGAAAAATTAACTCAAAGTTCAAAGTGAAAAGTGATAAAATCGGCAGTTTGAAGACCCATTTCAAGAGATTCCCGTGGTTTTCAGAAGATCCAAATAGTGGAAAAAATAGATCTAAATTTTTTCTATAGATCCTGATAAAATTCTAAAAAATTACAAAAAAAATTTTTTTTTCAAATTTTTTCATATCCGGCAAAAAAAAATTTTGAAAAAATTTTTTTTTCAGAATTTTTTTTTGAATATTTTCAATTTTTCAGAAAATCCCAATAAATGATTTCCAATTATTTTCAACCCCTCTAACCAATACAGAATGGCCATCAGTCCAGCGGGTGAACCGCGCCCTTTCTGCGCCTCGCGCATTCACAATGAGATAATTCCCGCGCGTACAATTTGTGTTCTTTTGGATGGAAACACATAAAAAACATGGTCAATTTGTATTTCTCCTCCTCCTTTTCCTCGAAATGAGAGAATTCCATCACACACACGATGGAATTACCCGAGACCGTCGTCCCGTCCGTCAGGCGCACTTTCTCTTTTTCGGCCAACCTCCCCAATTATCCACGGGTCTGACTGTATGTCTGTCTGTTTGATACATATTATACACATACACACACGTCTTCTGTGTGTCTTTTTCTTTTTCGATAGACGGGTTTTGTTGTAAACAGTGATGGAAGCCAAAAAGCCACGTGGCAAAAGTGGTGGGTTTTCAAAGGCATGTAGTACAGCCAGTTTTGGTTCAAAAATTAAGATGTAAAATGCATTAGATAGAGAATTTCCTGCTCTATAAGTTATTAGTTAACAGGTTTTAGATAGCTTTTTTGGTTTTTGAGAAAAAATTGATTTTGTAACATGCATTTTTTAAAAGTTTTTTGTGTGAAAATGGTTTTGGTACCTGGGAAAACCGCTGTTTATCCCAAGAACCAATAAGGATATTAAAATGTGGTTAATTTCATTTTGTAGAGCGAAAAATGTGCTATTCAGTGGTATAATTACAATAATTTATAAGCAAAAACTGGATTTTTTACAATTTTTCAAAATTTTGAAAAATTTGAAAAAAAATTTTTTTTTAATTTTTTGCATTTTTTCAAAATTGTTTATCTCGCTTCCCAAAAAAGATTTTTGCAAACTGTTAACTGCAAAAATACTCTACAAAACCTCCTCTATTTACTGATATTTATTTCACATTTTCCCCATCGCTTACAATTCAGAAACCCTTCGTTTTTCCCCGCACTTCTCAAACAAATCCTTCAGGTTTTCGTTTTCCCCACACTTATCCTTGGCTTAAGTTTACAAGTCGTTTTACGCATTTTGCCTTCTTTTTTTTCGTATCTTCTTCATTTTAGCTGGATAGAATGGCATCTCCCCATTCTGTTTGCTACCTGTCTTTGTATTGTGTGAAGCAAAAAGAAGCGACTTTTTGACCACACCCTTACCTTGAAAATCTTCTTTTTCTTCGATTAGTTTTGGGTTTTCTGGGTTTAAGGTGATTGTTGGTTACTTAATTTTGTTAAAATCTTGTTTAAAACAAAGTTTTGAAGTTGTTTTCAGTTGAAATTTTCAAAATATCTCTTTCGGGTCTTGAGTTATGGCCCTTACAAGCTGAAACTGGGTGCTGTCCTTTAATTGACCTATATCTCAAGAACCATAAAAGATATTAAAAAGTTGTCAACTAACAAAATAAAGCTCTTATTGTGAGCTATAATTTGTTAGTTGCCAACTTTTTCATATCTCTCATGAATTTTTAGATACACGTGTTTCAAGTTAGCCTTCCCGTTTTGGGGCTGCTTAGCAACTTTGTAGTTTGTAGTCTAAGCAGCCCCAAAACTTTGAGACGCTGTATCTTCAAAACTAGCAAAGATATCGAAAAGTTGTCCACTACCAAAATGAAGCTCTTATTGTGAGCTATAATTTGTTAGTTTACAACTTTTTTCTATCTTTTATGGTTTTTGAGATATAGCGCTTCAAACTAGCCTTCCCGTTTTGGAGCTGCTTAGCAAGTTTGTAGTTTGTAGTCTTAGCAGCCCCAAAACTTTGAGACGCTGTATCTCTGAAACTATGAGAGATATGAAAAAGTTGTCAATTAACAAAATAAAGAACTCATTGAGGGCTATAAATTTGTAGTTGACAACTTTTTTATACCTCTCACAGGAATTTAGATATCGCCTGTTTTTCAATCCTCTAAATTGGCCTCATGGAATTCCCGATTCCCGAACAACATGGCTGTAATTAGAAAACCTTCTGGGGGTGAAAAGAAATGGAAAATGTGTAAATTAGGCCATTTTTTACAATTACACTTTAAAAATGAAAGGTTTTCTTTTTCCTCTGACCGTTACCAGAAATGCGGGAAGCAGTGCGGGAATTGGAACTTTCACTCTTTCACTAAACAAAAAAGCGCCGTTAATTGGGGTTATTCAAATGAATTTTAAAAGTTTAAAATGCTAGATTGTAGAGAATTTTACGTAGATCATTTTGTTAGTTGACAACTTTTTTATATCTCTCTTGGTTTTTGAGATATAGCAGTTTTTCTAACCCTCGCCCTAACCATAATTAGCATCGCTCTGCGTCTCTCACTGTTTCCCCCCTCAAAGTCACTTGTTTCAATGGCAAAACAGTACGAAGAAGATGATGAATGGGGAGGAAAAAAAGGGTGTGGTGGAGAAAAAGGGGATGGAGACATTTCCCCTCCGTTGGATCGCTTACCGGCATTGATTATCCCCCTCTCTTCTCTCTTCTTGCTTTACTGAAATGGGGGCTTGCAGAAAAACCGCTATATCTCAAGAACCATAAAAGATAGCAAAAAGTTGTCAACTAACAAAATAAAGCTCTTGTTTTGGGCTACAATTTGTTAGTTAACAACTTTTAAAAATCTTTTCTGGTTCCAGAGATATGACCGTTTTACTTTTGGCCCAACACTAACATCGATCCGACCTTGACAATCAGTTCTCGGGGTTTTATTGTTTATTTGGATCGTTTCTCGGATTCTCGGAACTTCTTTGAATCTTATTATAATCCAGAATAATATTTATTTATTATTATACCTATTATTACTGTTCTTATTCCAAAAGTGGATGAGATGAGAAACGAACTTGTATGGGTTTGGTACTTGAGTAGGAAGGGGTAGGAAGGTCATTGATCTTTGAGGCCTTATTACTCAATGAAGAAATTGGGTTTTTGCATTGAAAATTATATCATTTTATAGAGAATTTTACGTAGATTATTTCAATAGTTGACAACTTTTTGTTATCTTTCCTGGTTCTTGAGATATAAGCGTTTTCCCTCCAACACACACTTGAAAGTTTCCGCCGAAATTGAACTTTTTGGATTTTGACTTTTAATTCGTGTTTTTTAACGGTCAAGTACCTTACTAACCTTTTTTCTAAACGTGCATACTATTTTCCATCATTTTTCGTACTGATCAATGCCCTAAATATCACTTTTCCCCCAACCTGATCTATTTCTTTCCCACTACTGGGCGTGGTCGCTTCGCCATCTTCTTTGCCTTCTTTTTCTTGTTTTCTGAGGGGTGTATAGTGTTTATCAGGCTTGTTTTATTGATTTTTGTTATTTTCTAGCTTTTTTCATTAGAGGGAAGCATTTTTGAAAAAAAAAATTGACTTTGAAAATTTTTTGCAAAAATGCAATTTTTCGGATTTTTTGAAAAATGGTAAAAAATCAGGTTTTTGACCAATTACTTCGAATTTCTTGAAACATTTTTATGAATAATAGAACTGTGTTTTGACAAAATTTCAGCTGAAAATATTCATTTTCAAACAAGTTATTGTTCAAAGTTGGACCAATTTTAAAATTTTTTGAAAATTTTTTGAAAATTTTCAAAAAATTGTGAAAAATCTGGTTTTCAACTAATCAATCTGGATTTTTGTGAACATAATTTTGAATGTTTAAACTGTAGACTGACAAAATTTGAGCTGAAAATATTCATTTTCAAAAAAGTTATGATTGTTCAAAGTTGGACCAGTTTTGAAAATTTTTGCAATTTTTCATATTTTTCAAAAATTTGTAAAAAATCTGGTTTTAAACTGATCAATCTGAATTTTTGAATACATAATGTTACATGTTTAAATTGTAAACTGACAAAATTTCAGCTGAAAATATCCATTTTCAAAATTTTAAAGATTTTTCAAAGTTGGACTTGAAAAAAAAAATTTTCAAAATTTTCAAAAAAAAAAATTTTTTTTTCAAATTTTCATTTTTTCTCCGTTCAATGTATTGTTTTTTCTTATCATTTCCTTTATCCAATTTCCAAGTTTCCTTATCAATCCCTAATCCTCAATTCTTTAAGAAAATGGCAAAAGTGGAAGTGCAAATCCGGCGATGTTTCTGTTGCGGCCTATCAGTTGCCACGTCAGCTATCGGAATATACACTTTGGTGAGTCCAAAACTGGCTTTTTACAGTGTTACACCCTTTCTTTTCCATCCATTAGGCCCTCCAATCACTGTGTTTTTGATTGATAACATAACACATTCCCCCACCCCCTTTTCATCTTTCCCTACGTGTATCGTCAATTTCGTTGAATTATGGCTTTCTAATGATTAGAAGGGGTGTTTTTATCACTGATAGTGATAACAAGAGAGTAATCAATCTATCTAAACGTTCAGATCCTCTACCTCCTCCTAACCTGCCTTGCCGGATGGGGAATCTCGGATACCACTGCACATGGCGACAATTCGCATTATAACTCGTGTGAATTGGAGGCTCAGGGAAAGATTAATGCAGGTATTGGAAGCTTGAAAACCCAGGAATATCATAACAATGAGATAAACTTTGCAGAGAACCGAAAATTGACATTTACTGGAGGAAGAACTGTGGTGGTTGTTGAGGATTCTACTTCTTATCATTGCTCTCTTGGGTTGTATACAGAGGAGATGAAGTATTCGGCTTCTAGTAAGTTTAAAACATGAAGAACAACGTTATAAAGCTCATGATTTGCTAGTTTTGGAGAGTTAGAAATTTTGGGGCTGCTTAGGAGGCGCTCACTACAAACTACAACGTTGCTACGCAGCCCAAAAACAGAGGCTAACTTGAAACGCTTATATCTCAAGAACCAGAAAAGAAAACAAAAAGTTGTCAACTAACAAATTATAGCCCATGAACAGAGCTTTATTTTGTTAGTTGACAACTTTTTGCTATCTGCTATGGTTCCAGAGATACAAATCAAAATGCTAGACTACTCCCTGTAAGCAGCCCTGAAACGGGAGGGCTTTTTTGAAGCGCTAGAACTCAGCAACCATAAAAGATAGAAAAAAGTTGTCAACTACAAAGTTATAGCCCTCTTTTAAATCTTTATTTTGTTAGTTGACAACTTTTTGTTATCTTTTATGGTTCTTGAGATACAAGGCTCCAAAAAGTTTGGGGCTGCTAGGACTACAAACTACAACTTTGCAACGCAGCCCCAAAAAAAGGCTAACTTTGAGCGTTTATATTCAGAGAACTATAAAAGATATAAAAAACTTGTCAACTAGCAAAATGAAGATCGTAAAAAGGGCTACAAATTTGTAGTAGCCAACTTTTCCATATCTTTAACAACAACCTAGATATGAACTGTTTTCCCTAACCACCATGTTCAGAAATTAGCCTCATGGAATTCCCGATTCCCGAACAACATGGCTGTAATTAGAAAACCTTTCGGGGGTGAAAAGAAATGGAAAATATGTAAATTAGACCACTTTTTACAATTACACATCAAAAATGAAAGGTTTTCTTTTTCCTCTGACCGTTACCAGAAATGCGGGAAGCAATGCGGGAAATGGAACTTTCACTCTTTCACTAATCAAAAAAGCGCGGTTAAGTGGATTTGAAAAGTTTAAAATGCGAGATTATAGAGAATTTCACGTAAATTGATTTGTTAGTTGACAACTGTTTGATATCTAGCTTGGTTCTTGAGATATAAGCGCTCAAAGTTAGCCTTAGATTTGGGGCTGCTTAGCAACTTTGTAGTTTGTAGTCTAAGCAGCTCTAAAACTTTGAAGGTCTGTATCTCAAGAACCATAAAAGATGGCAAAAAGTTGTCAACTAACAAATTGAAGATCTAAACAAGAGCTACAACTTTGTTGTTGACAACTTTTTAATAGCTGTTATGGTTTTTGAGATATAAGCAAAAAAAATCCACTACTTCAAAAAAAATTTTTTTTTCATTTTTTATAAAAATTTTCCAGACCGCTATGTCTCATTGGTGATTGATCTGGTGCTTTACGTCTCTCTAATCCTTGCCTCCATCATTCTCCTCATTGGCCTCTGTTCCTACAACCAATGGCTCCTCCTTCCATGGGGATTCCTCATGATTATCGATATTGTTCGAGGATTTATTTCTGTTTTCTTCATTTTCTGGTATTCCTACGGTAACTTGGCTAGGATTGCCACTGGAATCTTCTTCCTTGGATTGCAGTTCTTGCATGTGAGTGGAAATTGAAAAAATTGAAGAAAACAATTTTTGAAAAAAATTTTTTTTTTAATTTTTTGAACAAAAATTTTCAATTTTTTAGATCTCACTATGGATGATCATCGCTGCGAAATTCCAAAGAATTTACAATCAGAGAAATGGAATTCCGGATAAAGTGGTGGGTTTTGAGGATTTTCAGCCTTGCTTTGGATGGGTTACTGTAGGATTCAAATTTTTAAAAAATTTGCAAGAATTTTTTCAAAAATTAGGTGGTTTTCTGGGAACTGGAGGATAAATTTGAAATTGGCGGGAATTCAAATTTATCTTCTTGTTTTTCAGAATTTCGAAAAATTAAAAAATAAGGCGGGAAATAGGATATTCAAATTTTCAAAAAAAATTGCCAAAATTGATTTTTTTTCTAATTTCTTTCGGGGTTTCAAGAAAAATAATATATGCAGGATATTCAGGATATTCAATTATTTCTAAATTTTCAACATTCACATTCCAGCAATTATTCAAATTTTCAATAAAACTGGAAAAAAAAATTTAAATTTTTGAAAAAATTTTCAAAAAAAATTTTTTTTCAAAAGTTTTTTGTTTTTTTTTCAATTTTATCGGGGTCACTTTTCTAATTTTTTACCAAGTTCGTAAAATTGGAAAAATTCAAAAACCCTTGAAATTCAGAGCGAAATTGAAATTTTTGAAAAAAAAGCAAAAAATTTTTTTTAATTTTTTTTAGTTTTTTCTTCATTTTCTAACTGTCAAAAACTCCCGAAACCTTCAAATTGATCTCAAAATGCAAAAATTCGAAAAAAAATTGAAAATTGAAATTTCGGGAAAAAATTTAAAATTTTTTTTTTTTTGGAAAAAAAATTTTAATTTTTTTTTATTTTTTTAGGATTTTCTAATTGTTTTTGAAGTTTTCAAACAGTCAAAAATTCCTAAAACCTTCAAATTAATCTCAAAATGCAAAAATTCGAAAAAAAAATTGAAAATTGAAATTTCGGGAAAAATTTTTTTTTTTGGAAAAAAATTTCAATTTTCTGGTTTTTTTCTTTATTTTCTGATTGTTTTTAAAGTTTTTGTTTTCAAAATGTCAAAAATTCATTCTCAAAGCTTTCGAATTGAATCTCAAAATGTAACATCGGAAAAAAAAATTGAAAAAAAAAAATTTCGAAAAAAAAAAAATTTTTTTTCAACTTTTTTTTTCAATTTTCCCAAACTTCCAAAACAATCAAAAAGCTCATAAAAACCTCCCAATCACCCCAAAATCCAAATAACCATCTAAAACCTCTAATTTCCAGTACAACGTTCGTGCGGGTTCCCGTGCCCCATCCACCTACTACGGTGAGACCCATGCAGTTGCTCCATCGGCTCATCGCGGAGCCGATTACTATCCAGAACAACAACATCGTCCACAACAATACCATTACGATCAGCAGCCACCATACAGATATTGATTGAAAAAAAAAATATTTTCAAAAAAAAATTTTTTTTTTTTTGAAATTTTTTTTCTTTTTTTTTGCATTTTTTTCAAATTTCCACCATTATCATACCGGTAATTCCCCCTACTTGCTCTACCTTTTTTCTCTAATTTTTCCTAGAAATTCAATCAATAAAAATTCTAATCACAGTACTACCAAGTGTTATTGAAAAATGAAAATACAACGCGAAATAGAGGGAAAAATTGAAAAAAATTGAGAAATTTTCAATGACAATTTCAGATTTTTTCAGATTTTTGAGGGGGCACAAAATGAATGGAGAAATGGAGAAATGGGAGACAAAAACGACGTGAAAAAGGACAAAACAGGAATTTTTAGAAAATTGAGGGGAGAAAAATGGCTATGTACAATGAAAATGTGTGTGTGTGGAAGAGAGAAAAGTGCGAGTTTTTTTTTGAGATTTTGAAGGATTTGAGAGGGAATTTGAAATTTTGGGTTTTTTTCTGGATTTTTGATGCTAGAAAATTCAGAAAAATTCGAAATTTTTTAGAAAAATTGAAAAAAAAAATTTGAAACTTTTCAATTTTTGAAAAAATTTAGAAGGGATTCCGGAATTTGTTTTTTCTTATTTTTCTATTTTTAAAATGCTGAAAAAATTTCGAAATTCCGGAAAAAAACCGTTAGAAATTTTAGGAAATTTTTTCAAAAAATCTAGATAATTTTTAAAAAATGTCAATTTTCCAAATTTTTTGAGTTTTTATTCAAATTTTTTTTTTTTGAATCCGAGAGAAGGAGGAAATAATTTCAAAAGCAGCTTGGCAGTTTTAAAAATGTCTAGAAATTTCTAAAAATTGAGAAAAACAGGAAAATTTTCAAAAAAATCCAGAATTTTTTCTAATTTTTTAGTTTTGAAATTTTTTTTAGTTTCTAATTGTTTCAAATTTTCAGAAAAACAGGAAAAAAAATTTAAAAAGCTTTAGCATCTTTAGAAATGTCTAGATAAATTTCAAAAAATGAAGGAAAACCTTTAAAAAAAATGTTTTTTTAATCCAGAATTTTTTTTCAACGTTTCTAAATTTTAAAATTTTTTTTTAGAATTTCCAGAAATTCAAAATCCCTCTCAAAACCCCTAAAAATCCCAATAAATTACGAAAAATATCCAAAAATAGGTCCAAAAATTAACAAGATAAATGATAAATAAGGAAAACTAACGGATTCGGGGACGGGGGAGGGGAGAATAAATAGAGATCGAAAAGGCGATGAAAAATCGGGAAAAAAAAATCAAAAAAATTACCAAAAAATTCACAACTCCTCCTCCTCATCATCATCCAGCACATACGACACATCGGATCCTTGAGTCGACTCGAAACTCGTGTCTGATCTTTCTGATCTTTCAGAAGCTGTTGTTTCCGGGTGTTCAGAGGTGGTAGAAGATGTCGGACGGGTTGGAGAAGTGTTTGGGGTTCCTCTAGGGGTTACCAGGTCGATTATGATGATGTTGGGATCCTGATTTAGTGGATCTTCTGGAGAAGCGGCTGGGCGTGGTGGTGGTGGAAGAGAGCTGGAAGGAAGAGTAGAGTGCATTGAATTGATTTTCTTTGGGCATTTGGATCATTTGGATCATTTTCTCTACCCTCGACTGATCCTTCTTGATCCTGGTCGCGGTGGTGGAAGTCCTCTGGAGCGTCGAACATCTTGTGGAGCCATCGGAGACACTGGAGACATCGCAATCGTCGTCTTTTTGGTGGGATCCGGATGGTTTCTCGGACGAAGTGGCGATTTGGAAAGGGGAATCGATGCTGGAGAGATTTGCTTGCGGATTTTTTGATGGTTTTGAGACGATGAGGATGGACGGGGTTGTGGGAGGGTGGAGAGGAATTTGGCAAAGTTGGAGGGTTCCTGAGCGCGACGGATTTGCTCGGGGGACACTTTCCAGGCCTGGAAAAAAATGGAGAATTGAAAAAAAAACTTTTTTTCCCTTTAGGCTCGGACGCAAAACTGGAAGCTAGAAAAATTCCAGAATTTTTCTCGATTTTCATGATTTTTTTTTGATTTTTAGATTCAATGGAAGATTGGAAAATAATTCAGAAATTGCAAATTTCAGCAGAAAAATGAGAAAAAAGCTCGGAAATTGAGCAAAAATCGCGGATTTTTAGGAATTTTTCTTGGAAAAAATGGCTTTTCCAAGAATTTTGAGAGAAATTTGAATGTTTGAGATTTTTTGAATTTTTTTAGTTTAAAAAATTCAAAATGTTCTAAAAAAAATTTTATTCCGAAAAAAATTAGGAAAGTACCAGAATTTTTTTTAAGGGTAAATAAAATTTTAAACTTTAAAAAATTCCGAAAAATCAAAGAAAATTTTCGAAGATTTTCAATAAATTCCCGATGTTTTTTTTGTTATTTTTCTCAATTCAGAAAATTTGTAAAAATTAGAAAAAAAATGTAGATTTTTTTCAAATCTGGAAAGTACTTGTGATCGAAGGAAAAAAAATTTCAAACTTTGAAAAATTCAAAAAAAACATAGGAAAATCAGGGAAAAAATTAGGAGAATTCTAAATAATTTCAGAAAATTTTTGAAAAACTGGAAAAAAATCTAGATTTTTTTTTCAATTTTTAAAAAAATTTTTGAGCGATTCTCAATGATTCTAAAAATCAAATTCTCACCTTCAACACATCCTTAGCCATTCCATTCCTCGCCATCTCCATTTCATGCTCAAATTCCTCCAATTCCGTCCTAATCACCTCTCTCTTCATAATCTCTCTCTTCACCACTTTCGTCAACATCTTCTGATCCTTTCGGATATTGGAGCGGACCCTCTTTAGGCTATGTTGACGGTGTTCAGTTACCATTAGGGCCGCGCGCCGAAAAAAATGATGATGATGTTGATCGGAGGATCCTTTGGGGTACAAGAGTCCGTCGAGTTTGCAGTGAAGTCCCTGTTCAACTCGGGCAGCAACTCGTTTGATTGTTGGCTCCAGTTTGATGTAGTCTCGGAGGTTTGTGATGAGTGGACGGTTCGAGTTGTCGATTCGCTTGATTTTCCAGTACTCGTAGACATCCGAAACAATGCATTCTTCGATGTCGAGACTGAAAAAGGAAAAATTAACATGGTTTTTGGTGGGAAACGATTAATTTTTATCTAGAACCTTCTAGAAAAGCACTTTTTTTAAAATTTTTTTATCAATTCTAACAAAATTTCATGATTTTTAAGGTTTTTGAGAATTTGAAAGGGAATTGGACTGTTTTGGATTTTTTTTGAAATTTTTTACGATGTAGAATCAAGTTTTAAAATAAAAAAAATTGTAAAAAATCGAGAAAATTTTTTAAATGTCAAAAAAAATTCTAGAATTTTTTTTTCAATTTTCACATTTTTTTTATTATTTTTTTTAAGACTCACTCATTCGCAATTTGTTCATAATTGGTCATCAAGAAGAAGACGCTCTCCATTTTGGCGACCCATGGACTCGGATAATCGATGAATCGCCGATCGAACACGAATTCCGGGGTGTGACGGTGACAATACGTGCGACGTTCCACGTTTCCGTCGGCGTCTCCGACCTGGAAAATTCAAAATTTCAATTTTTATTATAGATTTAAAATTTTTTTTCAATTTTTCGAAAAAAATTCTAATCATGAAAAAAAAATCACTGATAACGGAAAATGTTGGCAGAATCATTTTTCACGTCTATTTCTATCATTTCTGAGCACAAAATTTTAAGAAAATCGGTCCAAAAACCAAAAAAAATTTTTTTTTGCTTTTTTTGAAATTTGTTTCTTCAAAAACTGACAAATTCCAATATGAAATTGGCTATTATAGGTTTGAAAGTCCTGTTTCTATTCAATCGGTCGAAACACAGGAAAACCCAAAAAAAAAAGTTTTTTTCGATTTTTGAAAAAAATGTTTTTTTTTTGAGATTGTTTTTTTTCAAAAAAAAAACGGATAAATTTTCAATTCAAAACCAACTATCAATCTGTTCTAACTTTTCTGTTCTACTCAATTCTACCAAAAAATTTCAAAAAAATCGATCCGGAATCGGAAAAACCAAGAAATTTTTTGTTGTTGATTTTTTTTGAAAAAAAACGTTTTTCTAAAAACTGATAAACTACAATATGAAACAGACTGTCAATCGGTTCCAAATTTTCCGTTTCTCTCTATTTTAACACAGAAATCAAAGAAAATGGCTTCAGAAACGAAAAAAAAAACAAACTTTTTTTTGTTTTATTTTTTATTTTTCAGAAAGTTTTTTTCCAAAAAACGATAAATTTTTAATTTAAAATAAAGTATTTCTAAATTCCAAATTTTCTGTGCTATCTGATTTTATCAAAAATCTCCAAAAAATTGGTCCAGAATCAAGAAAAAACCAAAAAAAAAATTTTTTTTTTCAATTTTCAAAAAAAACTTCCTCACCTCCATAACACTAACAGTAAGTCCCGCTCTGAGTGCGCATCCGACATGATGCGTCTCTTCACAATCCTGCCAGCTACACGTCACACATGCTCCAATCGAAGTGTCACAGACTCTGCACACCTGCGTGAATCTCTCCGCCGACACATTTTCATATGCCGAAAACGGCGCTCGTTCCTCTTCATTGATGAATATGATTTCAGGCATGAAAAGTGCACATGCGTGGTGTGCCCATTGACTTTTATCCTCGTTGTACGTCATAGATCCACCGAGAACTGGACAGAGACAGCAAGGAGGGGCCGGGGTCCGAGTATAGAGACATTTCGGACACATCCACTCATCCGGAGGAATCTCTTGAAGTCCCGAACATGAAATATGGACGCATGTGTTGCACATCTCGCAGAACACCATCATATCATCTTCTTCAGAGTCTATGAGACGACAAATGTCGCATTCGGCGTTTTCATCTTCCTCGAATGTCGCTGCTTTGAGGTAAACTGCGTGTAGATTGTCGAGAAGATAGTTGTGGATTCGACGGAACGAGTCTATTTCGAGGGCTTGCATGATTTGGGTGAAGAGCTGGGTGTTGATGTACGGGCGACGGGAGATTACGCGGCGTCTCTGGAAAATTTTGAAATTGAAAAAAGAAATCCAAAAAAAATTGAAATTTTTTAAAAATCGTAATTTAATTTTTTTTTCAAATAGAAAAATTTATGTTGCTAATTTTTTATAGAGCGCACTTTTCAATTTTTTAAATTAAAAACAGCGTTTTTTTTTTGAAAAAAACTAAAAAAATTAAATTTTTTTAATTTTTCAAAAATTTATCAAGGATTCTAAATTTTTAGAAGCTTTTTCGTAATTTTCAAAAATTCACAAAACTCTTGAAATTGGGAAAAACTAGTGAAAAAAGGGGTTTCATGCTTCAAAATTTTGAAAACTTCAAATTTCTTTTTTTTAATTTTTTTAAAATTTCACAACAGTTCTAAAAAATTCTAGAAAATTCTAAAGTACAGATTAAATTAGTCGGCATATTGTAAAAAAAATGCAAAAATTACCAATACATCAAAAAAATTAGTTTGGAATTTTAGAACACGTTTCTGATTTTTTGAAAAATTTTTTTGGGTCTAATAATATTCCTTTAAAAATTCAGAATACCAACAGGAAATCTTATTTCGAAGATTTTAAATTTTTTAGAAGCTTTGTTGTAATTGTAAAAAATTCAAGAAAGATTGAATTTCATGCTTCATAAATTTTTAGAAGCTCCAAACAAAATTTCTGAATTTGAAAAAAAAATTCCAAAAATTCAAAACGGTTTTAAAAAATCTGAATGAAATTTCAGATTTTTTCTAAATTTTTTAAAAATCAATTTCTTCAATTTCCCCGGCATTTTCCCCCTTTACCCACCGAATTGAGATTCGTCACATATCTCTCATCAGCCCTGGTCAGCTCATAGGCAATCGGATCTGTGTGCTTGTTTATAACAATGACATGATCCTCCGAGTTCACATAAGTCGCCGATGGATCCGTGATGATGTACTTGTCTGTGGGGTCAAACTTCTTCTTTCTAACCAGTTTTTCAATGATTTCCGTGTCTTCAACGATCTCTGAACTTGGCATTGCTCCGTTGTTGGCTAGGACTTGGTTTCCCGATGAGTATTCTGGCTTCCAGCTGAAAATTGATCTTGTTTTTCAATTCTAACATGAAAACACTCACTTATCAGTTATCTGCGCCTGATGAGCCATATCTGGAAGTTCCAGAAGATCGCAATCCGCATCTAGATCCGCTCCAGTGGCCACCATACGGTAGAGATCTCTACAGTACACCTCGGCTTCTAAAATTTTGTTTTTCACGATTTTCAGGGAGTTTTAGCGATTTTTAGCTGAATTTTAAAGTCTCTAAGCATACCTGGATGCCAGGCACGAGTTTTCCGGACTTTCTTAACGTAATTCGCAGCAGGTTTAGCAGGTTTAGCAGATTTCGGAGATTTCGCACTTTGACCCGTCGAAACTGTCGGTTCTTCAATCTCCTCCTTGATTTTCACGGCGCCATCAAAGGTGACATGTTCTGGAGCTTGTTGAGAGTTAGAAAAAGCTGAAAACTGGGAAAAACTCACTCTGCGACCGGGAATTTGGCTCAGATTTGCGTTTCTTGGCCGGCGGATCCGGTCTTTGAGGCGTGGTGGCTGGTCCGCAGACGGCGTTACGCGGAAGGGAATCTGGAGCTTGTAGGAGGTTTGAAATTTAATTTTTTATAGTGAAAATAATTTTCAAATAAATTTTTATCGAAAAAGTTAAAATTTTAAAAACTTACGCCTAGAATTCCGTGTCACACGCTCTCCAGACGCGCTCCGAAGACGTTTCGAATCTGAAGGTTCATCGAAATTACTTTTAAGCATTTCCCGCTCGAAAATTCAAATTTACCTAAATCTGAACCGGGTGGCATCGGTGGGACCGATTTTCTGTCGGGTAGATCCAGCGGGAACCTGGAAAATCGATAGGTAATCGAGAAACGGAGTTTTTGCGCGAGACATAGGAGAAAAATGCGTGGAAATCGGAAGAAAAGAGGCAGATGTTTTCGAAATTGAGTTGGAAAATTTGTCTGTGTGGATTTACGGTGGCCTAGGATTTCGGGGGTTTTCTAGGCCATGAGGGGAAATTTCAAGGATTTTGGGGGATTTTTGATAAGAAACGGGGTTTTCATGAGTTTTCGGTGATAAAATTGCTTTAAAACAGCCCCTAAAACCTAAAAAACTACAAAAATCTACACAAAAATCGATGGGAAACTCGAAAACTTGAGATTTCGAAATGCTTATTTTTCAACTGATTTTTCTCGAAACCCAGGTGATTTCTGGAAGTTTCAGTTGATTTTTTAGATTTTAAATGTTTGAAATTAATATTATCACCAAAAATCATGTTGAAAATCAAAGGAGAACTGCAATTTTGAGAGGTAAACGTAAAAAGTGGCAAACACGCGTCATTCGAAAACTCGGCCACCCGGAGTTTTCTCTTCCACGGCCCCGCACGCGACGCGACCGCAACGCGTCCAACGTCGTTTGCTCCGGTGCTGGTCGCTCGTTGTCATGCCATTTCCACGTTGTTTCCATGGCAATTTGTCGATTTTTGGTGGCTGCGCAGCGAATTTAGAGTGTTTGGAGGGTTTCTCCGTGCTTTTTTATTGATTTAGGCAAGATTTAGGCCTAGAATGTTCGAAAATAGGGGGTAGTTAAGGTTTCCTTGAAATTTGAATTTCCCCAGGGGTTTTGATGGTTTTTAGGCCTATTTCTTTGTTTTGTAGATAGATGAGATGTTGTTTCAGCTGTTTTGAATCTATTTTCGACAAAAAGTTCGATGATTTCTCGAGAAAATTTGAATTTCGGCGATTTTTCGCTCTGCTGCACGTAGCTCGTTGTCATGCCATTTCCACGTGTTTCCATGGCAATTTGTCGATTTTTCGTGGCTGCGCAGCGAATTTAGGGTGTTTGGAGGGTTTCTCCATGCTTTTTTATTGATTTGAGCGAGATTTAGGTCTAGAATATTCGAAAATAGGGGGTTGTTAGGGGTTACCTTGAAATTTGAATATTTTGCCCCATTTTGCTTAGTTTAAGGCGTGGTTTCTAGTTTTCTGAATGTGCAAGATGCTGTTTAAACTGTTTTGAACCTATTTTCAACAAAAAATCCGGATTTTCAAGAAAAAAATAAAATTTTCGCGTTTTTCGAATTTCTCTTTTTTCCTGGATTTCTGTCTGATTTGGATTAGATTTTGTGAAAAAAAGGCTATATTCTCCAATCGCAGCGATAAAAATTAAGTGTGTTAAGCAAATTTTCCAAATTTCGATTTCTTTTTTTCTCCCGATTTCTTCCTCTTCTCGCTCATTTCCCTCTCATCTTCAATTTTCCCATTTTCAGATGGCCGAAAACGGCGAAGTGAAGCCTCTGGAGCCACAAGAGCCAGTGCAGCACCCGCAGCATGCTCCCCAGCCACAGCTGCCACAGGGCCTAGTCTCGCCACAACAACATGTCGGTCCGCCGCAGCAGCAAGACCATAAGCAGCAGCAGCGCGATGACGTGTGCCGAGACTTTCTGAAAAACATTTGCAACCGAGGCTCGCGCTGTAAATTTTACCATCCGACCGAAGCGCCGCCGTCCGGCGACCAAGATTACAATTTCTGCATTGACTATCAGGTGCGTCTTCGCTTTCCCTAATGTTCAACGTCATTCAAAAATCAGCCCCCAAATCATTCTTTTTAACCAGCTGCATTTCTTATAGAATCGAGGCTGCATGCGCGACAACTGCCGATTTGTTCACGCGCCACGCGACGAAGTCGAGAGGTACAAGAACACGCGCGAGTTGACGCTAATTCTGGCGCGAGCCATCGCAGCCGTAGGCCACGGCGACACGATCGGCGGCATACCGATCTGCAAAGAGTTCCAAACTGGGAGATGCGCCAGGGGCGTCAATCGCTGTCGCTACTGGCACGTCAACGTCGACTTGGAGAGGGATCGCCGCTCGCGTGGACTCCCGCCAAGCAATGAGTTCGCTCCGGGAGGTGGATCCGGTGGAGGAGGTGGAGGTAACAGATTCCCACCCCAAGGAGGCCAGATGTTCGGTGGAGGAGGACGTCGACGACCATTCGACGACTACGAGGAGCCCGTAAAACGCCCGCGATACTCGGAAGGCGATCGAATTGTGGACTTGGAGAAGCGCAATGCGGAATTGCAGAAAGAAGTGGACTCGCTTCGTCGCGAACTTCAACGCGAGCACGATCGTTACGAGGATCTGTACGCCTTGTTCCGTCAACAAAGTGGAGGAGCTCCAGCGCCACCAAAAGCCGCGTCGGCTCAAGACTACTATGGACAGTGGGGAGGACAGAAACAGCCGACTGGATGGTAAACCCCCTAAATTCTTCTTAATTCCCTACTTTAAAATGTTATTTTTAAAATTCTGTATTCCTCCTGATATTTTTACCCTTCTCCACCTGCTCCTAATACATTGTATTTTCTAATTTATCATCATTCCTTGTGATTCCTTTTTCCCCAAAAGGATTTTCCCAATTACCGCCAAGTTTTGTCTCGATTTTCTTTTTTTTCCCTAAAATTTTTAAAAAATGAATCAAAAAAAGAAAATTTCGGTTAATTTATAAGGGATAAGTACCCGGGATGGCTGATAGAGTAGGGGGAATTGAAAATTTGAATTGAAAAAAAGAAAAGCAAAACTAAAAAAAGCGAAAAAGGGCATATATTGCACGGGGAGGCGGGAAAATTGAAATTTGAAAAAATTTCGAAAAAAAATTTTTTTTTCGATTTTTTTTTTAATTTTAAAAAAGTTAGAATTTTCGTCAGAAATTGAAAGGAACTGATACAAATTGGAGTGCAATGTATAATTTAGAGAATAGTGCAATGTTTCTTGATGCCAGATCGCTTTTTGCGTCCCGAGTTGGCTGTGGTGTCGATTCCGATCGACGTTGCGGCGCCGCCCTTTCGACGCTTCATTTCACGCATTAGGTCGTAGAATACCTGGAAAATGAAAGATTCGGTTTGGAAATTTCAGAAAATTAGAAAAAAAAATTTTTGGAATTTTTTTTTTCGGAAAAATTTTTTTTATAATAATTCAATTTTTTAAAAAATTTTTTGTGTCAAATGCGCTCTAATACAAATCTAGATTTAGATTAGAGCACAATTGCAGCTTGAAAAAAAGTTTCTAGTTAAAAAAAATGAACATTGAAAAAAAATTTGGAAATTTTTATTTTTTGGAAATTTTTTATTTTTTTGAAAATTTTCCAAATTAATTTTTTCTAAATTCTGATGCGTCAAAAATGTTTAACTGGAAGTCTAAAATTAGATTAGAGCACGATTGCAATTCAAAAAAGTGATTTTCACATTTCCAGAAAAAAAATTTGAAAAAAAATTTCCAATTTTTTATGAGTCACTTATAGATTTTCTACTAATTTTTGGAGCTAGAATTGCTTGAAAATTAAAATATAGCAAAAAAAAAGAAGCGAATTTTAGAACATCAATCACTGAAAGTTGAGATGGGAGGGAAAAATTGGAAAATTGCTAAAAAATTTTTTAGAAAGTTTCAAAATAAATTAAATAGAAAGACACTTTTGTAGTTTAAAAAGTACTTAAAATTCAATTTCTTGGCTTTTCGGATTTCTAGAATACCAGAAAGATTGGCAAAGTGCCAAAAAAAATTCAGAAAATCATCGTAAATTTTCGGAATTTTTTTCTCAAAGTTAAGGTAATTTCAGGATTTTTTTCATGCAGAATTCTAATTATAAAATTCCCACCAACCTTATCAACATTCTCACGTCTCTTGGCCGACGTCTCAACATATGGAACTCCCCACTGTTCGGCACGCTGTCTGCACAACTCCGCGGGCACGATTCTCTGTTCACGCATGTCTCCCTTGTTTCCGACGAGCACGATCGGCACCGAGTTGTCAGAGTTCTTCACGCGAAGGATTTGCTCGCTGAAAATGGAAAAAATTGGAAGAAAATCCAAAAAAAGTGGAAAAATCTTTTTTTTAAATTTTTTTCCTTCAATTTTCAAAAACTCACCGGAACTCATTAGTCGCCTCAAAGGACTCCATATCGAGGATGGAGAACACACAGATGAATCCCTCGCCACTGCGGTAGTAGTTGTCGCTGGAAAATTGAAAAAATTGAGAAAATCAGGAAAATTAAATTTTTTAAAATTTCGACGGGTTTTTGGATTTTTGGAATTTTTTAGTCAAAAAGAGCAAAATTGGGCTTGAAAATTAAAAATTAATGTTTTTTTCAATTTTAGACTGGGTTTCGGATTTTTTCTAGTCAAAGAGAGCGAAATTGAGCTAGAAAAATTGCATTTTTTTTTTCTAATTTTGAAAGATTCCTGGACTAGGCCAGCCGGCCACGGCCGCGGGGTCAAATTGCGAAAAATGAACAAAAATGGATGGAAAATGCCCTCTTTTTGCATGATAGTCACAAGAGAATGTGCAGGAATGAGCATAAAAATCAAATTCCATCAAATTTTTCCGCTTTCCACTCGAAATACCCTTGTTTGA
>LR538101.1:141305-239291 GCA_900883565.2 Caenorhabditis panamensis | reverse complement strand
CTAGATGGCTTCTTTTTTCTTTTTTTGTCGATGCCCATACCATCCATGTTTATGGAATAGGGCGATTTTTTTGGACTTTTTTTCTGCTGAAAACAGCAGAAAAAAGATAAGAAACTGAAAACACTTTTTTTTACAAATTCTAGAGCTAAAAAATTATGCTTTTATCACAAATTTTTCCAAAAATTCTAAAAATCTAAATTTCAATTTTTCAAAAAACCCACCGAATCGCCGAATAATCCTCCTGTCCGGCAGTATCGAGAATATCAATCGAGCATTCCTCTCCGTCCAAAACGACCTTTTTCCGGTACGAATCCGCCTTCGTCGGCTCGTATTCCTCGACGAACTGCAAAAAAAGAAAGTTAAATTGTGCTGGGATTAATTTTTAAAAAAATATAGGGAAGTTCTAGAACATTCCAGATCGAAAAACTCGCTTTTTACACTGAAAACCGCCCATTTTTGAAATTCCTCTTATTCTTCCAATTTGGTGCAGCCGACACCTCACGGGCCCTAATTTTGGCGGCAGTTCCCTTTTGCATTTTCCAGCAATTAGCACTCCTTTATCGACCCCTTTACGAGTTCCCAGGGGCACAAATATATAAGGGACGTCTTGTACAGGTCCATCCGTGCACCCAATTAGCCTAGCGGATAAGAGGGTTGACTGGGAATCAATCCCCAGCACACGCCAGGTTCGATTCCGTCCTGGGGTGGCACGGCTTGGAGAGCCACTAATCAGAACTTGCGGGAGGAGTCCCAAAGCCCTAAAGATGGCCAACTGGCGCCAGATCGGAGCAGCGACACTCGACGATACGACCAAGGTTGGATCGACGACGAAGGAGCAGCGACGGGATGGATCGACAGGATGGAGCGAGAGGAGGGAGCACAAAGAAGAGGGGGCGTGGTCCCCCGACTTCGGTGAGTAGGAACAAGGCGGTTTTGCAAAAAAAGCTCAAAAAAGCCCCCCCTTTTTCCTCCTTTCCCCTTTCCCCTTTCCTTAAGCCCCTTTTTTCGATTTTTTTTCTCAAACACACGACACACGCGCATGCGACTGTTACTGTTACCGTATCAGTCGTTTTCCGCTAATTTATCCACTGAAAATAGCGAAAAACACGAGAAAAAAGTAAATACCGAGTTATTTCGTCGTTAAAATGATAAAAACATCAGAGAACTCGAGGAAAAGTTTGGTTTTCTGGAAAATTGCTTTCTCGCAATGAATTCTCTGCAAATTGAGTTGTTTTTACTTCCATGCGATGCTCAGAGGCATTCTTTCTCCATTTTTGCCAAAATCTTTCAAAATTTCCAGCGAAAACCGCTAAAAACTAGCGAAATTCGCACTTTTCCTTGAAAATGTTTCTCAAAATCCTTCGAGAGGACTACACGGCTACGGTAACAGCGGTTCGGTGGAGCGCATTTGCTGAATTTTCCAAATTCAAAAATATTTTCGCTGCGAGACCCAGCGGAGAAAATCCCAGTGGAAGCGCGTACAGGCCATGTTCAATTTTTTCTAAAATTCCCCTTTTTTATTTTCCTAAAAATTCATTTTTCATTTTTCTGAAAATTCCATTTCCAATTTTTTTTTCTAATTTTTCCAAAAATCTCATTTTCCTAAAAATCCATTTTTTCTAAAATTTCCATTTTTCTTCAAAACCTAATTTTTCAAAATTTTCAATTTTTCTGAAAATCTTTTTTTTAATTTCATTTTTCTAAAAATCCTAAACCTGAAAAACTTTACAAACAAATTTAGAAAAAAATAAAAAATTGGTGCAGATTTCTAAATTTTCAAGTTTCTCCAATTTTTAAAATGTTTTTAGAATTTTAAAAAATTTAGAAAATTCGAAAAAAATTTGCAAATTTTTCCAAAGTCCAGAAAATTTTTCTTTCATCATTTTTTCGTTTTTCTAATTTTTCAATCGCAAAAAAATCCAAAAACCCTCACCTCATCATACATAAACTGCAGAGTCAACGCCGACTTTCCGACACCTCCGGTTCCGACCATAATCACCTGAAAATCATGATTTTTTTCAATCTTAAATTTTAAATTTTTTTTTTCAGTTTTTTTTTTCAATTTTTGAAGAAATTCACCAACCTTATGCACAATTTGCTGCTGTGGTGGCAGTGTTCCGCTGGCTTTTTTCGATGCCATTGCTGCAAAAAATCAAATTTTTTAAAAATTGAAAAATCAATTTTAAAAATAGAACAAAAATTGTGAATTTTATACCATTCTATCGGCAATTTCGCAACAAAAAATGAGTCATAGAAGCGGCCAAAAAATAGAGGAAAAATTGAAAAAAAAAGACGAAAAATGAGAGATTTAGAGAGAGAAAAAGAAGGAAAATATTGCGAAATTTTGGGAATTTTATCCTGTTTTTTCTAATTTTTGAAAAACAATTCCTGCCTAATTCCCCTCATGTTTATCACAAAAAACTGATCATTTTATCACTAAAAATCAAAATGACTCATAGAAAAATCAAAAATTAAAAATGAAGAGTCACAAAAAATTGGAAAAACCGATAAGCGGCTCGCATAATTTTTTCATGACTTTCCAGTTTTGACGAGCGATTTTTCTCTTTTTTCTGTCGTTTTGGGCAATTTTTTGGAGAGATTTCTGGTTTGTTTTTGATCTTTTTCAGGGAGATCTAAAAATCGAAGCAAAAAATAAAATGATTCATAGGGAGAATAGAAAATTTTTGAAAAATGTTTTGGGAATTTTTTTTTTTGCTCTTTTCGAATGGAAAAGTCCGGAAAAAACTTTATTTTTAGAGAAAATGCGCTCTATTGCAAATTTCAAAAAATTAGAAAAAATAACAAATTTTCAAAAAAAAATTCCAATTTTCTCAAATTCGCTCAAAAACCAGAAAAAATCGTGATAATCTCATTTTTTTCTCAATTTCAAGAACAAGAAAAATCAGAATATTCGCAGATTTTTTCTGTTAAAAAATTTAGGAAAATCTCGAAAAATTAGAAAAATCGTGGCGAAATCTAAATTTTTTTTTTAAGCTGAAAAAAAAAATTAAAAATGCAAATGCACTCTATTGCTATTTTTTTTAATCAAGTGCACTTTTCAGTTTTAAAAAATGAAGCGCTTTTTTTCAGAAAATTAGAAAAAAAAATTTTAAAAATAGGAAAAAAAATTTTAAAAATAGGAAAAAAAATTTTTTCGAAAAATCTCAATTTCCCCCATTGCAAATACGCTTCTCTGTATATTATTTTTTTGTTTTTAAATTTTGAATTTTTATAGAAAATGCGCTCTTTTGTTAATTTCCATTTTGAAAAATTGAAAAAAAAAATTTGAAAAAAAAACATTTTTTTTGAAAATTTCAAATTTCACCGATTTTTTTTTCTTCTATCTATTTTTTCAATTTCCGATTTAGAAAAATAAAATCGCGCTCTATCGCCAATTATCCAAATTTAAAGCCCTCTTTCCCCCATAGTTACAATTTTTTCAATTTTCAATTTTTTTTCCGCAACTTTTTGAAAATTTCCAAAAAAATTACCTTCCGTACTAAAAACCGCCTCATTCGGATTATCACGTCCAGTGCAAAAATACCAGAATGACACAAATTTCAGCTTAATCCACCTCCAAATAGACCGCGTCACATGCAGCAATTTGTCCATTTATCCAATTTAGGGATAAACTTTTTTAGAAATTTGGAAAAATAATTCCAAAATTTTTCCAAAAATACAGCAAAATTTTAGAAATTTTTCAGAGCCTTTTTAGTGTTTCAAAAAGGCCAAAAACTTGCGAAATAGGCTGTAGAATAGCAGAATAGTGTCCAATAGCAACCGAAAAAGGCAGGCAGCCGTCCGGAAAGGCCGAGAGAAAAGGGGAGCGGAGAGACGCAGATGACGAGATGGAATAGGCCACGCCCACTTTTCAATACCAATTATGCATAATAATACAAGTGGAAAGAGGCGGAGGAGAGGGAGGACGAATAATAATGAATCCGACTGTTTCCTCTCTTCGTTTTTCTTATAATTGTTGGATTGTCTGTCCTTCAAGGGGTCGACATTGAAATTTGGTAGATTTAGGGAAATTGGGCTTTTTAGGCTTGAAAATGTCATTTTAAACTTGATTTTAAGAGTTTTTGACACTTTTAAAACTTGTTTCTTAAAATTAAAAAAATTGATTAGAAAAAAAAATTTCGAAAAAAAAAATTTTTTTTTTTTGAAATTTCAGGTTTTTTTCTTGGCACAAAAACCCTATTTTTAGATTGAACTATTATGTTTTGAGCTTGAAAATCTTAATTTTTGAAGCTTCTGAAACTTGGTTTTTGAATTTGAAACAAAAGAAAAAAAAAATTTGAGAAAAAAAACTTTTTTTTTGAAAATTTTTGAAAAAAATTTTTTTTTAAATTTTAGATTTTTTCTAGACCTAAAATTCAGGATTTCTAGGTTTTTAAAAAACATTTTTAACTTTTTTCTGCCTGTTTCTAGTCATAAACTTTCAAATTGGAAATTTAGCCTAGGATTTGGCTTATCTGATCCTCGAAAAGGAAAAGCTGTCGGAATCTTCGAATTGTCTTGGATCTCTTGGATTTCTCACATTTCACACTTGATCGTGACGAGATTGCATTGGGAGGGTTTTGGGCTTGATTTGGATTGGCAATAGAGCGCGTTTACATTTTTTTTTGAAAATTGAAAAAAAATTTGACGAGCGATTTTTGGAAATTTTTTTTTTTTAATTTTAAATTTTTTTTTGATTTTTCGATTACAGAGAGGGGCATTTTTAGTTGTTTTGAGAAAGATGGGATTTTAAAAATTAGCAATAGAGCGAATTTGCATTTTTTGAATTAAAAAAAAACGTGAATTTTTTTTGCGATTTTTAATTTTTTTTTGAAATCAAAAAAAAAAATCAAATTACAATTTCAACTACGGAGAATTTCTAGACGTTTTGAAATAACAGAAATTTTTAAAAAATTATTTAGCAATAGAGCGAGCTTGCATTTTTTGAAATTAAAAAAAAATCGAAATTTTTTTTGCGATTTTTAAATTTTTCAGAATTTTTCAAAAAATTGAAATTTTTTTTGAATAATTTTTAAATTTGGAACATTTTTAGAATTACAGGAAATAAATTTTTAGCCGTTCTAAGAAAATTAACATTTTTAAAATTAGCAATAGAGCACAATTACAAAAGAAAAAAAATACGGAAACATTGGAAAAAATCAGAGATCGAGCGAAAAAAATTCTAAAAAATCAACAAAAAAAATCTAAACCGGTTCCCAATTTTTTCTGAATTTTTACATTATTTTACAATTTGGATTACCTTAATCCACCTTGATATTTTCCAAAACCGCCCAAATTCAATAAAAATTCCCATAACCCCTGAAAAACCACAAAAAATGTCAAAAAGGGGATAAAGATGAAAAGTGTGTGGTTGTCCTGTGGAATGTATATCGTGGGGTCGGAGGGGAGGCCGCCCGAGACAAAATACCTGTGGAATGAGCGAGATAGAGGAGAAGCAGACGCGGCGAGGGAACTAGTCGGGCTGGTTTTTTGGGGCAGACAAAATGGAGAAATTAATTGGATTCCGGGGCTTTTTTGGGAGTGTTTGGAAAATATTTTGGCATTTTTAGCCTGGGTAAAGTTTAAAATTATGTTAACTTGAGAAAAAGAAAAAAAATTTCTGACGAAATCTTTAGTTTTTTGACACTGGCGAAAACTAGGTGAAAACGAGCGGAAATCGGGCGGAACTACTGGAAAACAAGCAAAACAACTTGAGAAATCGGTGAAATCGCAAAAATTCAATCGGAAAACTCGAAAAAACTTCAAAAATCGAAGAAAAATGATTGATTTTCGAAAAAAAATTGAGAATTCCCGCAAGAAAAAAAATTCAAAAATTTACAGTAATCTTAAAGGCGCAGGGTGTTTTTTGTTGGCGGGTCTCGAAGCGAAATGTTTTAAATCGCAGGGAAACGTGGTTTTTTGAGGATTTCTGGAGTGACTCAGCGATGGAAGACATTGGAAACAACATTTTCTTGTGAAATATAACAAGTTTCAAAAAATAAAGCTTCAATTTCGCTGAAAAACACAAGACAACCTTCAAAAGTCCAGCAAACAACCAAAAAATGTTCACTACAGTAATCTTAAAGGCGCATCCTTCATTTTGTCAGTGGGTCTCGCCGCGATTTGCTGTTTTTAAGCGAATTTTGTGGAATTTTGCCTGTTTTTGAGCGAATTCCAACCAGAAAAGTCCAAAAAGATTGATCCCACACCAGAAAATCGATAAAAATGTGTCGAAAACAGTGAGGAAAACGGAAAGAAGGGCGCCGGAGGGGGAGAATCGTTTTGTGTGTCTTTGTCGTCCGGCGAGCTGGTGTCGCGTAATCCGCAATGTTTGTTTATTTTTGCAACAACCATCCAGAAATCTCCCTTTTCCATTTCTTCTATTCCATCTCGTCCCAATTTATAAACAAAATGTGTTGTGCTTTCTCTTTGACTCTAGAGGCTGTTCGAATCGCTGGTCTCACCACGAAATTTTAAATTTGGTGTCCGATTTCAAATTTTTGCATACCAATCACTTGAACTAGAGAACACGGCTGTTCTAGAGACCCAGACGACATATTAGGTTGGTTCATAAGTTTCGCGCAGTTGGTCGTTTCTCAATGATGAGTTGAGCTAAAAATCTGAAATTTTGCACATAATTCGATCAACCCTAAAAAACATCCTTGGCCAAATGGCAACCCACAACTCTCATTTTTGGCCGAGATAAAATTCTGAACGTCCCACCCATTTTTGGGTCAAAATCGCTAAAAAATTCATCAGAGCAGCTAGATTTTTTCTGATTAATGGAATCAATTGCGCATACAGTCAATACATGATTGCAGTTTAGTTTGGATTTTTACAACGCGTTTTCGAATTTTTAGAATTTCAGGTCGATTTTTAAAAAAGTCGATATGGAGTTTCGCTTTTTGGTGCAAATGATGCAAAATTTATCTGTAAATTGTTTACTTTTCGATTTGGATTTTTAAAATTATTTACAAGCTCAAAAAATCAAGATTAGTGAAAACAGTGCGAAAATCAAGCAAAAATGACCAAAATTTGACCCCTTTCCAAAATTCGGAAACGCGTTCTAAAATTCTAAATCAAACTGCAATCATGTATTAGCTGTACGCGTATTTGATTCCACTAATCAGAAAAAATCTAGCTGCTCTGATGAATTTTTTACAGTTTTGACCCCTAAAATTGAAGCGACGTTCAGAATTTTATCTCGGCCAAAAATGAGAGTTATGAGTTGCCATTTGGCCAAAGATGTTTTTTAGGGTTGATCGAATTATGTGCAAAATTTCAGATTTTTAGCTCAACTCATCATTGAGAAACGACCAACTGCGCGAAACTTATGAACCAACCTAATACTATAAACATTAAACTCGCCGATAAACCATTCAAAATTGAGAGTGCACGAGAGAAAAATTATTATTATGTTGGTGATGATAAAACCGGGTGGAGAGTGACTGGGGAATGAGTCAACAGAGTCTGTGGAGAGGAGAATAACCAAAATGGTCGAATAGTACAATAACAAATAAGGGAAATCGGAAATCGGCGGAGAAGGAAAAGAAGAAGGGAGTGTTTGTTGAATTCATGAATTATGGTGTCTTCCTTATTTCATTTTATACATAATGCGATGTATATGTGTGTACAAGACATTTCCATTTATGTTTTGCTATATACAGAGCAGAAAATACGAGAAAATACAAATTTCGCAATAATCGCTGCTAATCTAGGCAAGTGAAGGGGGGTACTGTAGCAAAGTTTAAAGGCGCATAGTTCAAACAGTTTGAATGGGAAAAATGTGAAAAATATAGCAATCGATAGGGGATTTTAAGAGCTATAAGTTTGTAGCTGACAACTTTTTAAAGGCTGTCTTGGTTTTTGAGAAAAAATTGATTTGCTAAACTACGTTTTTTCAAAAAATTAGGAAAATTGCGGTTTTTTGAAAAATCACGAAAATTCAAGGGTTGATTGGATCAGAATTAATTTAAATGAAAAAAACGGAGTAAATTAAAGGCTATAAATTTGTAGTTGACAACTTTTAAAGAGCGTTTTTGGTTTTTGAGAAAAAATTCCTAAAGCAAGGCTATTTTTTTCAAATTTTGGAAAAATGCAGTTTTTTTCAAAAATTTTCAGAAAATTCATTTTTGATTCAAAAATTTAGTTAAATATATCAATCAATAGAAAACTTTGCGCTCTAAAACTTTGTAGTTGACAATTTTTTGATATCTTTGCTGGTTTTTGAGATAAAATGCTTACAAAACTCGGAATCAAATGAAAATTGATCCAGAAACTGAAAAATTGACCCAAAAAAATTTTCAACAGCACTCTAAAAATCTAAAACAACATTTTCTAACTAGAAAAACCCTCAAACCCTCTAAAAACCGACATTTCAAGTCGAAAAAATGGAAAAAAAGCGCCCAAAAATGATGAAGAACAGATGTGTTGCACATGTCTAGGTCACTAGACACATTGGTCAAATGCATTGAAAAAAATTGAAAAATGGGGGAAAATGATGAAGTATTGTGTACTTTTAGAGGGAAAAATCTTTTTTTTTTATTTCGTAACATTTTTATGACTCACAAAATTGAAAAAACAACTATCTAGAAATTTTTTCAAAAATAATGTAATTTTTTTTTCAATTTTTCTAAGATTTCGAAAATTGCATTAAAATATGAATTTGGGACTGTAAAAACTGGAAAAAAAATAAATTTAAAAAAAAAACAAAGAATAATCTGGGAATTTCTGGAAAATTTTAGAAAATCAATAAAAACCAAAAAAGCAATTTTTTGAAATTTTCCAAAAATTTTTTGAAAAAATTTTCGAAATTTTTTTGGGTAAAAAATGGAAGTTACTAGCGATGTGGAAGTGTGGGAAGTTGAGAAGAATAAGAAATGTGGTTCTGGTAGGAGGAGAATGTACTCTTCTCGAGAGTGAGAAGAGTGAAATGACAGCTGGACGAAGAGACGGGACGGCTCAAGTTTTTGAGTCGTGCAGGGACGGCACTTGCTCTTTTTTATAGACTGGTGAATGGAGGAAGCAGTTTTTGGAGGGTTTTGGAAATTTGAAAAAAAAAAGAAAAAAAAGAACCAAAATTTTTTTTTCGAGTCTTGAAGGATTCTTGACGGATTTTCTGGTTTTTCGTAGAAAAATCGATGAAAAAATGAGTTTGAAATTGATTTGTATTATAAATAAAACTGCTGCTGAAACACTTGGATTTTGAAAAAAATTGAAAAATTGAAAAAAATGCTAATTTTTTTGGATTTAAAAAAAAATTTTGTTTCAAAAAATTGAAAAACTAGTCTAAAAAACTAGTAATTCTGTACAGACTAGGTTAAAAACTGAATTTTCAAACAATTTTCTCTTGAAAAACTCAAAAAAATCGGTGTAAAACTCGAAAAAAAATTTTTTTTTTTCAGTTTTTCAAAATTTTTTTTTTACTTAAAATTTGCTAAACTTTTAAAATAAAACGAACGTTCTCAACGTTTTGTAGCTTTTTAAAATTGACTGAAAATCAGGAAAAAAACAATAAAAATTCAAAAAGAAGACATTTTCAAAAAATGGAAAATTTTCAAAATTTCGGAAAAAAAATTTTTTTTTTTAAATTTTCGCATGAAATTTGAAATTTTGACAGCTTCCGGGGTCTAAAAATTCCTGGAAAAACTGAAATCAATAGTTTTTAAGCTCAAAACATGGTTCAAAACTGCAAAATCTATCGATTCACATCGTACAGAAAAAAAAATTCAAAAAACTTTCGAATTTTTTTTTTGAAATTTTTGAAAAAAATTTTTGTTCCAATTTTTTTCTGAAATCCAAAAATTAAAAAAAAAATAGTATTAGCTTCAGAGTTTTAAAACTGTAAACTCAAATTTACTACAGATTCCTTCAGTTTCCAATAGAAAAACGTTGGAAAAAAATGTTCAAAAAAAATTATTCAATAAAAAAATTTTCCAATTTTTTCTAAAATCCAAAATTCAAAAAACCAAAAATTTTCCAAGTTTCAAACGCTTCGAATTGCCGTTCCACTTGACCACCGCTCAATAGCCACAAGCCAATCGTATAATAAAACGAAGAATTCTCGAGAATCTCGAGAATCAATGTAAAGTGTGAAGATCCGATTTCTTCTCTTTTCTCCGATATTCTCGACGGATATTCGAATTCTCGACAAAAAGGACACTTGTGACGGATGTAAAGTGTGTAAAAGTGACCGCGAAATGGCCACCGAATCGATCATTTTTCAATTGGATCATCCGATCTGGACACGCCTAACCTAACTTGATAGTAAAAAAAATCAGGGCGTTTTCTGATTTTTTTTTTGGAAAATTCCAAAAATCTTGAAAATACCAAGAAAATAGGGGTTTCGGGGATCTAAAAGGTCTGAAAATGGTTTTAAAAAAATGATAAAAATTCAAAAAAAATTCAAAAAAAATTTGAGCGAAAAATTTTTAAAAATCAAAAATTTTCAAAAAATTTCAAAATGACAATAAAAATTTCAAAAAATCTGAAAAAATCTGCAAAAATCAGAAAAACAAAAATCTACACTTCCTGATTATCAAAAACTTCTTCAAAACCTTCAGAACTCTCCGCTTCCGCCTGCGAATTTCCAACTTCAATATAGAATTCCCGTCGTTTTTTGTCCTCTTCAATATCGATAATTCCGCCGTTTTCCTTTTGTTTCGCGTACAATTGGGCCAGGCGGTTTTGTTGTTCTCGCCAGCTGGAAATGGGGAAAAATTTGCTATTGATATTGGGTTTTGAGGTTTTTGAGAAAAAAATAAAATTTTGAAAAAAAAAAATGTTTTTTCGACTGTTTATTTTTTCAAATTTATTTTAAAAAAACTAAAAAGAGTCAAATTGATAGAACATTTTATGCTTGATAAGATTGTAAATATCAAATTTTTAAGAGGATTCTGAGAAAAAATTAGAATTTTGAAAATTTTGAAGAAAAAAAAATTTCGATTAAAGGGGGAGTGAACTCGAAAAATAAGTTATTTTTAAAAGACGTAGTCGGTTCCATAGATTACGGGAAAAATAGTAGAAAAAATTCCGGTCGTCTCCTGATTTTTCTACGAATTTTTGAAAACTCGCGAGTGGTTTCAATAGATTCTCTATAGAGCGCGGTTGCACCATGGCCTAGAATTTGCACAGTGTTAATCCTAGTCCCTCGTGAAAATCCTAGGCCACTTAAAACCACTCGCGAGTTTTCAAAAATTCGTAGAAAAATCAGGAGACGACCGGAATTTTTTCTACTATTTTTCCCGTAATCTATGGAACCGACTACACAGTGACGTATATCGACAGCACTAAACGGGAGCTCAGCAAACGCGCTCCACCGAACTCACTAGAAAAGCGCGCGAATTCAAAATTTAAAAGCGACTCTATATTTTCTCGTAAATTTTTCAACGAATAGCACGAATAAAGTAGATTTTATTTGTTATTTTTTTCTGTTTTTTCCATTGGAAGGGCTTTTATGATTGATTGAAAGAATTTGAACACTTATGATGTTTTTATTGCGGGGGAAGAAAAAAAAAAGAGAAACTATAAATACAATCAAGGCGCTTTCTCAGACAATCTGGACTACCAGAAAGCGCAGCCCCCGCGAACGAGCACGCGAAGCGCATAGGGAGCCATAAAAAAAAATTATGAGTTCTTCGGAGTTGTCGTGGCAGAAATACGTCGATGGAGGTAGCAGAATAGCCTGATAAGCCGATAGCGAAGAATCGATAGAGATGATGTTTCTGAAAGAACAAGGGAAAACTTACCGTACGCCATCATAGACTCATACGAATACATTGAAAATAGAGCACACAAGCGAGGACTCCATAGATCTGGAAGGAAACAAAAAACTTACATTCGGACAGCATAGAAAATCCAAATCGAATAGAATAATAGAAGGAAACCAGCAGATTTCAACTAGAAGCAAATAACCTGCAACGAGAAGACTTACCATTCATATAACGAGCTTTATATTGAATAATACAGTAGTTGTAGATGTAATACGAAACTGACGGAAACTGACGGCGATTCTGGAACAAGAAAATTAAAACTTTTAGATACAATCAAACGAGCAAAGATCGAAAAATCGGATATTACACCTGAAAACAAACTGAAAATATGCCTAATGCTGAAAAGTTGAATACTCAGCCAACAGCGAAATGAGATTAGAGAGCACATAAGATGAAGAGATGTTAGAGAGAACCTGGGAACGAGAACCTGGGAACGAGACCCTGGGAACGAGACCCTGGGAACGAGAAGCTGGGAGATAGAGCGTGGGAACGAGACCCTGGGAACGGGTATAAAAGCCTGAAATTAGGCCAGTTCGGGTTTTTCGCATCGAATTATGAATCTGTCTGATACGAAAGTTGATTGCATTGTCGACGGCTGCCCATATCGTCAAGTTCCAAAAGAGGTGCGACGCCATATCAAGGCTGTCCACCGCGACGATTCTCTTGTTTCGAAGTTTAATTTATTGCTCACCGCGACTAAAGGAAAAGCTCGTGGAACTGGAGTGTTTTCGTGTGATACATGTCCGAAGACATACACTTCTGCTGCGTCTTTATCGAACCACATTCGGAAAACACATCGATCCGTTCTTGATCCCGCTAATATCACCCTCGACAATGTTGCAACTGAGCCATCTTCAAAGGTAGTTAGAGTAACCCCCCACCCAAGTCCCTTCCAATCATAATTTTAGAAAATCTGTCTCGAAAACTTAGAAACTCTCGATCTAGATCTTTCGAAAGTCAGTAGAGTACAAAATGTCGACAACCAAAGACTGGAATGCCCTCACCAAGATTGTGATATTACAAAATTCTATGCGGGCTCTCGCAGAATCCTTTGCGAACATTTTGAACAAGTGCATGGTACAGATAACATGTTGGAGACAGCGGAGTTCTCATCTCATAGAGATTTTGAGGTTTATCTAATACTAGTCCCATTTTCATAGATTTTTAGGATTGGAAAGGAAAAAGAGAAGCAGAGACACGCTCGTCATTCAAAACCAGAACATCGGCAGAAAACGGAAGCCGTTCTATTCAGTATTATGTTTGCCAACACGAGGGATTTTATGAGCCTAAAGGAGAGCATAGACACCGAGATTTTTCTAGGAAAATGACCGGTAGCCATCTGTGTACCGCCTTTCTGAACGTCAGATTACGAGAGAGGGAAGAATTTTGAATCACAAAAAGATTGCAGGTGTCAAGAATTGGTACTCGTATTACTGTATCGGCCTGTTTCAAACATATCCGTCACGAAATTTCTGTTCCCAACCTCAGATTCACATCACAGCAAGAGGCGCATCTTGCTGAGCTGGTAAATGATGGGCGGAGAGTTGACGATATTCTGAAGAAGACTGCTTTGGCGCCAGGTCCCGAAAACCGGCTCCATTACTTGACATCTGATGACATCAGGTTATAACGGGAAAGGTCAGGAGAGGCAAATATAAATTTCAGAAATTTCAAAAATCGCTATGATCTGAATCCTGGTCAATTCCACAAAGAAGATCTGATATCAGTCAAAATGAGAGTTGATATGCAAAATTTGTCGGATGGTATTAGGAGATTCAGAATGCCAAATGAGAAGGGAGATGACTTCCTACTAGGTAACAGATGATAATCTCACAGGCTAATATCCATTCAGTTATTATCACTCCGCAACAACTTGAATACATCAAGCAATTTTCTCATAAGATTATCCTATTGGACGACACCCATAATTTGACCCAGTATCAACTGAAACTGTCCACACTGATTGTAGTTGACAATTATGACAGAGGAGTGCCTGCTGGTAGTTCTTCTATCGAAAAAGAATCTCAATTCCTATTTAGGCTTTCTATTATCATCTTCTACTACATCTTCTGAGGTTTCCGAGTTTTTTGAAGAATTACGATCACTCTATCCTGCCTTTAACCCGCGATTCGTAATGACCGACGAAGCGGCATGCTTTTACAATGGGTTCCGAGCCATTTTTCCTGACACAGATTCAGCGAAAGTATTGTGCAGATGGCACGTATTCAGAGCTTGGAAAAAGAAGGCTACAGAACACCTGAAGGTTTTAAAAACAATCTATCTAATCCAAAAATCACGAGTTTGCTCGGAATTCAGGGTGATAAGCCAGTTTTTGACGAGGTTTTGCTATCCTTACGTGAAGTAATGCGAGATCCAAGACGCGACAGAGTCCTACATCGAACATTGTCGATGTTGCATAAGCTAGATGAAATGAATTCACCAGGAGCTGCAGCTTTTTCACAATATTTCTCTCGATACTACTACGGTACTGAATTACTCGAGATCACAAAAATCGCCCTTTTAGACAAAATTGACGAGTGGGCGGCTTGTGCTCGCGGCAATATTGCCTGTCAGACCACTATGTTCTCAGAAAGTTGGCACAGTATCCTGAAAACTAATATCATTGGCAAGAAAAGAGGAGTTCGGGCGGACCGTCTCCTAGAATATCTGTATGAAGCTATCAGTGTAATTGAATCAAGACATGTCACAGCGGTATACTCCCTCTTCACCCACTAATCCTACCATATAATCTAGGCCTCTCGTCATCTGTACAGGGCTTGCCCTAGGAAGCATCAGAACAGAATTAAATGCGACGAAGCCGAAAAATGTTACAAAGATTATGTAATTCTGCCATCTGATAACAAATACGAAGTTACAAACATTCGGAAGAATGTTACTTATGAAGTCGACGACATGCTTAACTGCTTCTGTGACAACAAGGTTGTCGGAGGTACGGGTTATCAATTAGCTTCTAATTTTATAGGAAAACACACATTGCACTAAATGTGGTGCTTGCTACTATCGTTTCTATTGTGACTGTCTCCATTCCCGCTCCGGAATTGCTTGTAAGCACAAGCACCTAGTTTTGCTTTACATCGGTGATTTGTAAACAAAATTTGAATTCGAACAAGAAATTACAGCAAAAAACGAACGATTAGAGCATGCGATTGGGTACGAAGATGATATTTCTCCGAGTGGGTCTCCTGTTCCATTCAGAGATCTACCGTCGACAGAACAAGCAAACGATTTTGCCTATGTGCAACCTATTCATCAAATTGAGCGAGAAGACGAGTTGAAAGAAGAACGGGTGAAAAAACTTGACACTATCTCAAACGTATTACATATATACGTCATTCTTTCACTCTCATAACTACGTTTCAGACCTGGAATCTCGTTCATGCTAATCTTCGTAAGAGAGCCAAAGTGCCAGGGGATACAGAAGTAGATAGTTTACTGGAAAATTTGCAAAACTTGCTCAATGGCTTCCTTCCTAATGATCGAACCACCCATGCATTGCCTACTCGCGTTAATTCGCATGATACTCATCTGACGGCTAGAGAAACAATGTTTGCTTCAAGTCTCAAGGTTTAACACTATTCCCGTCTATTATCGAAAATTTCATTTCTTTCTAGAAAAGAACTAAAAGAAACGTAGCTCCCATTCGCCAACGCCCAATTTTACTTGCTAAAAACTCTATCAATAGGTGCTCGATTTGCGGAAATGTTGGTTGACTTGCAGAGAGAATCGATTTACATAATATTCAGAACGACCCGGAGCTACCAGAAGACATTTCCGCCGAGGAAGAAGAGTCTAGATTGACGGAATGGAAACGATGCGCTGTATGCAAGAATCCCGCTCATTTCACTTGTGCCATGACAAGAAAGACTTGTCCTTGTGGACCCGATTCGACCTACGAACTTTATCCCGTTAACTATACAGAAGATAATGACAGTTTCTCAAACTAGGCAATCGATTTAAATTCGAAATTTTGTTTTTTTTTTCAATTTTTTCCGAAAAATTTGTTTTTTTGTTAGATTTCACTCGAATTTCAGAAAAAATGACGGCCAGCGCGTTGGAAAAAGCTAAAGTTAACTTTTGGGCGTTTACATCACAGCGAAAATCGAAAAAAAGCGAGAAAAAATCAAAAAAATCGAGGAAAACAACAAGAAGTTTCGAAAAAGCTTTGAAAATGATGACAAATACTCGAGCAAACTGCATTCGAATTCAAACGCGCTTGTTTCGCGCTTGTTCGGTGGAGCGCGTTTGCTGAGCTCCCGTTTAGTGCTGTCGATTTACGTCACTGTACCGACTACGTCTTTTAAAAATAACTTATTTTTCGAGTTCACTCCCCCTTTAAAAAATTTTTTCAATTTTTTTTTCAGAAACGAAGAAATTTTTTGAATTTGAATATTTATGAATCAATAAAATCAATTTTTAACGCTTTACAAGACTGTAGTTATTAACTTTGCAATAGCTTTTTTCGATTTTTAACAGAAAATTGGAATTTTGAGAATTTCAAAAAAAAAATTCGAATTTTCAATTTTTTTTCAAAAATCGAAGATTTTGAAAAATATGGAAAATGAAGCATTCAATCGAAATTTTTACGCTTTTTCACATTGCAGTTGACAATTTTTATGAGCTTTTTTGGCTTTTGAGAAAAATTCAATTTTCAAAAATTCTAAAAAAATTCCGATTTAAAAATTTTTTTCAAAAAACCAAGAAAAAGGTATAAAACTGAAAAAATAGCAATTGATTGAAAATTTTATGCTCTACAAAACTGCAGTTATCAACTTTTTCATAGCTTTTTTGGTTTCTGAGAAAAACTGAAATTTTCAAAATATCAAAAAAAAATTTCAATTTTTAATTTTTTTTCAAAAAAAAATTTCGTCACGCAAAGCAAGAACACTGACAACTACAATCTTATAAAACAGTTTCTTTTTTATCATTCTAACCTCCTAATAGTCCTCGAAACATCCTCTTTCGTAGTACTAATCCGTCTTTTTGGGTTTGGAATCGATTTTTGATTTTTCTTGGCTTTCGCTATTATTTTCGAAATTCGCTTTTCAAAATCCATATTATCATCGTCTTCGGTCAGAATTTCACGGCATACTGGGCAAAAAACGTTCTGAAAACGGAACGATTTTTTGAAAAAATGAATTGAAAATTTAAAAAAAAAAAAAATGTTTATTTCAAAAAATTTCCCAAACCTTATCAACTTTTTCCTTCAATTGTGGCAAGTCCAATTCATCAATTTCCTTTCGAATCTTGCAGGAACACTCGTTTAAATAACGACAAAAACATTCGGAATGCATGAAGTGTTCACAAGAGGTTACGGTGATTGGGGATTCCGAAAGGGCGAGAAGACAGATGGAACAGTCCATATTGGCGTGTTGGTGCTCTTGGAGATAGTCGGAGCAGTGCTGGAAATAGAGATTTTGATTTTAAGGGAAAAATAAATTTTTTGAAAAAAATTTTTTTTTCAATTTTTTTCAAATGTTTCAATTTTTGATTTTTTTTTCAAAATTCATTGAATTTGTGAAAAACTAATTTTCTACAAAATTGGAACGCTTAGAAATTTGCTATGAAAAGCAAAAACAACGAGAAAATACAAAAAAATACAAATTTGAAAAAAAATTGGCTAGGTGGTACTGTAGTCAAGTTCAAAGGCGCATGGAAAAAAAAATTTTGTCGGAAAAATATGGAAAATATAGCAATTGATAGAAGATTTTATGCTCCATAACTTGTTAGTTGACAACTAATTGATAGCTTTTCTGGTTTTTGAGAAAAAAAAAATTGTTTTCAAAAATTTTCAAAAAAATTTTTTTTTGAAGTTTAGAAACTTCAATTTTTGAGGATTGTTAACTACAATATTACAGAGCATAAAATTCCCTATCTATCGCTCTATTTTTCAAATCGTTAGCTTTTCCGGTTTTTGAGAAAAAAATTCCAAAATTTTCCAAAAAAAAATTTTTTTTTGCATTTTTGAAAATTCAACTTTTTTCTCAAAAACCAAGAACTTTATGGAAAGTTTGTTAGGTACAATGTTATAGAGCATAAAATTCTCTATGAATTTATTTTGCTTTTTAGAAAAAAACATTCAAAATTTTTCGAACAAAAAATGAAATTTTTTTCGAATTTTGAAATTCCAATTTTTCCTCAAAATCCAAAAAATCTCTTGAAGAGTTGTTAACTACATAGTTATAGATCTTGAAATTATCTATAAATTGCTGTATTTTTCAAAATTTTAGCTTTCCTGGTTTTTGAGAAAAAAATTTTTTTTTTTGCAATTTTCAGATTTCAATTTTTTTTCTCAAAAACCAAATTTTTTTTGAGAAGTGGTGATCTACAATGTTATAGAGCATAAAATTCTCTATTTATTGCTTTCACTTTAACATTTTTAGCTTTTCTGGTTTGTGAGAAAAAAAATTTTTGAAATTTTTTTTAATAAAAAAAAAATTTAAATTTTTTTTTAAATTTTACCTGAAAAATCTCGCAAATAATTGGCATTCCATCAGTATTCCCCTCGATCATTTTTTCCACTTCTCCACACAATTCCTTGAATTCCGATTCCCCAATTCCACGTGGATTTGTCAGTTTCACTAGTGGCGAGATTTTTGGGTACTAAAAATTTTTTTTTTAATTTTTTGAAAAAAATTTAATTTTTCAGACCCCTTCAAAAACAGTGCATTCCAGGAGCACACTTCCCGCTATATTCCCATCTTCTAGCGGTCGAATTTTCGCAGTAACACGTCGCTCCGTAGATAATTTTTCGACGCCGACTCCGTCCCAGATACTGCATACCGCTTCGATTTCACAGTCGGCTTCTTCCATTTTACTGGAATTTTTTAAAAATAATTAGGGGAACATCTAGAAAGACAATTCAAGTTAGGAAAATGTATAAAATCGATTGAATCGAGTGGATAAATGGGAACAAAAAATATAAAATCAATGAAAAATGCCCAATCAGTCCTGGACGATAATTCATGATGATAAATAGGGGGAAGGATTACAATGATAAATAATAATAATAGTAACAGATTAGAGATTAGAGATCAATTTTCACTGAGCGCCGGCTCCGAATCTCTCGAGACGAGCCTGTTTCTTCGCTTTCGTTTCCTCATCGTCATCTTTCCCATTGCTGAATCTCTTGGCTCGAGCCGCCAGTTTCTCGGCATCGGCTCCTTTTCCTCCTCCAACTGGTAGACCGAATCGCGCAGCTCTAGCTGCCTTCTTTTCGTCGATGGCTGCTGGAGACTCCTTTTCAGTGGTATTAGAGGTCCCGAAGCGTTCCGCTCGCTTGGCTTTGAGCTCATCGGAAGACAGACGTTTTGCGTCTTCTGGGAGATCGAATCTTCAAAATTTCAGGGTTAAACTAAATATTTAAAGATGAATCTGACCTCTTCGCCCTCGCAGTCTTCGCCGTATCACTAGCCAACGCCTCCGAAGTCAACGGCAATCCGAATCTGATAGCCCTGGCTCTCTGCGCCTCATCCACACCTCCTTCTGTCTTCTTCTCCGTCAGCACAATCTCCTTTTTCTCGGTTTTCGGCGCCTCTTCCGCAATTTCCGCCTCAGCATCCACAGAAGTCGTCGTCTCCACCGCCGACGTCAGAAGCTTGTCTTCAGCGTCGTCGTCACCGTCGATTCCCGCGTCGAGAAGATCGTCGTTGAGAATGTCGTCACTAAGCAGATGATGGTCTGCGGCACCTCCAGCATCGCTAAGAATCAGATCTTCGGCTGCCTGAAAAAAATTCGTTATGTTTTTGACGTTTCATCATTTTTTCTAACCTGATTGATACTCTCGATGAGCCTGGCGAGCAGATCCGGCTTGTTCCCGGTACTGTCCAGTCCGCGCTTCGTCAACTCCTCCTTGAGACGTGGAACTGTGAGTTTCTTGGCTTCGAGAACGGTGAGGACCATTTTGCTGGAAGAATCGCATGAAAATAGGAAAATCTACATGAAAATTACGATTTTTAAGTAATTTTTAACAGAAAAAAACGTTTATTTGAAGAAAAACTCCTATTTTTTAGAGAAAAATAAAGAAAAACAATGAAAATTGAAAAATTTGTCGAAAATCAGTTTAAAATCAACAGCAAATGTCTGCGTCTCGTCGCTTCACACACTCTCTCGCTTTTCGCTGCGAGATATCGGCGCCGAGAAATGGCATGCGCCTTTAAGGTTTCTTTTTTTTATTTTTCTAAAATTTTTGTTTTTCTTGTTTTTTTCGCCGAATCAAGCGTTATTCGAGTTTTAAAGTGTGTTTTTTCGGTTTTAACAGGTCAGAATTATCTATTCTCGCGAGAAATTGCACCAAAACTTTTATATTCAGCAGTTTTCTCTTGATTTTGACACTTTTTTCGAAGGATTATGCAAAAAATTTCAAAATTTTGCTTTCAGGATGAACCGCGGGTATTTAGTTGTCAGAACTATAAAAACCAGTGCACGAGCGAATGGCTGGGTCCACAAATGGTCAAGATTCAAGCGATGGCAGGAAATGCAGGCTGCTCATGTGAGTTTTTTGGACAAAAACATAAGGAAATGTAAATTTCTATTTTTCAGGTAGAAAATGTCCAAGAAAAGCAGCGAAATCAAAACTTTATCAAACTACCGACAGGGCTTTATATTACGCCCGAGAGGCCTGATGATCGTGAGTTTTTTTTTTCTTTAAAAAGAATTTTAATTTTTTTTTCTGAAAACCAAATTTTTTTTTTTGAAATTTGTCAACTTACATGTAGAGCTTGAAGTATTCTATCTAAAGCGAGTTACTCTGTAATTTTTGCGTCAAAACTAGATTTTTTAGAAATAATTTTTAAAATTTCTTTTATTTTTCAGTCACCCCAAAAAAAGCTCCAGCGGACATGACTCGAAAGGATACTGGTCAATTACCGATGGAATTGCTCACGTGGCACACACAAATGCGTTATGTAGACCATTCAATCGATAATATCAAACGATACAGGCGCTACAAGAATTTTCAGCACATGCAGTATGATCAGAGGTAAAAATTTAAAAATTTGTAAAAAAAAAAATTGATTTTTTCATTTTTTTAGGGTAATCCCTGAACGCCTGTTATTCCTTGGAGCTGATCTAGCCGCCGCACATTTTCTAGTCCATCGAGGAGCCGCTGTGAAATTTGTCGGAGATGATAATTGGTATAAGAAGGACAAGTGGAATGTGAGTTTTTCATTGTTTTTAAAATTTGAAAATTGAGAAAAAAAAACCTGAAATTCCTTTCAAATTACGAGAACAAATCTCAATTTTCAATTTTGACCGAGTCAAAATTTTTTTTTTTCGAATTTGAAATTTTTTTCAAAAATCCAAGACATTCTAAAATTTTTCTAAATTTTAAAATCCAGTTTTTCATCAGTGTTTTTGAATTTTTAAAATTTTCTGAATAATTCAAAAATTCGAAAAATCTTCCAAAAAATTCAGAATCCTAAAATTCTGGTTTTTTGATGTTTTTTTTCTGAAAAAAATTTAAAAATTAAAAAAAAAATTGGAAAAAAAAGCTGAAAATTTCAAAATCATGAAATCCGGTTTTTCACCGATGTTTTTGAAATTTTGAAGTTTTCTGAATTTTTAAAAATTACAAAAAAGCTTCTAAAAAATTAAAAAATCAAAACATCTCTAATTCAAACATCAAAAAAAAATCGAAAAGCAATTTGGTTTTCAAAAATTTCCAGAGAAAACTAGGTTTCTGGTTTCTAGAAAATTTTTAAAAACTGTTTTGAATTTTTTCTCGGATATTGAAAAAGCCCTGAACAAATTTTCAAATTTTTTTTAAATTGAATTTTTTTTAATATTAGCAATTTTTTCCGATTTCCAGCGCTACAGTCTGCCCGGTCGAAAAGTCGACAACCTATTCATCGAGGCCATTGACGCGTCCGGCACCCAAGTAATGTTCGAAGGTCTTGAAAATCTCGAAGGACTCGATCATCTTCGCCTGCTACGACTATCAAACTGCGAATTTATCGATGATTGGAGTGTTGGAAGGATAGGAGGCCTCCTGCCGAAATTAGAGATGCTAGATTTGTCAGGTTGTCATCGAGTATCTGCCAAGGGACTCATGGGACTGAAAAATTTGAAAAATCTCAAGTACCTCCGATTGGAAGGAATGGATCAGAAGAACATTGGAAAAGCGTCATTGCTATTAGAAGAGACCCTAGACAAATTGAAAGTGCTGGGAGTGGACTACGAGAAAGCGTTTATGCAAGTAGAAGCCGAAACGAGACTGTTGGAACAGGAAAATGTGGTGATGGATGCGAAGGGAAACGCTTTTTTGGAAGATGAGAACTCCCGGCTTTTCCTCGTCATGTCCACGTCTTCAGATGATAAAGCGGTGACGGATGATAATGATAACCCGATTATGACATCGACGGTTAGAAGGTGAGATTTGGGATTTTTGAAAATTGAAAAAAAAATTTTTTTGAATTTCGAAAAAAAATGTTTTCAAAAAAAATTGTTTTTCTCAAAAACCAGAAAAGCTGAAATTTTAAAAAGTTTATGAATTGATAGAAAAGTTTTAGGCTTTTTTAACTTTGTAGTTGACAAATTTCTAATTGCGTTTTTGGTTTTTGAGAAAAAATTGAATTTTGAAAACATGAAATTTAGAAAAAAAATTAGTCTTCCACAAAAATAAGAAAAATATGGCAATTAATAAAGAATTTATGCTCTTTAAATTTTTGGTTTACAACTTTTCAATAGAGTTTTTGAATTTTGAAAAAATTTAAATTTGGAAAAAAAATTCCAAAAAAAAATTTTTTTAGAATTTTGTTTTCGAAAATCAGAAAATCTAGAAGTTTGAAAAATACATGGATTTGTAGAAAATTTTATGTTCTTTGGATTTTTAGTTGACAACTTTTCAATAGTGTTTTTGGTTTTTAAGAAAAATTAAGTTTTGAAAAAAAAAAAATCAAAAAAAAAATGTTTTTTTGAATTTTTTATTCAAAAATCAAAAAATCTGAACAATTGAAAAATATACGAATCGATAGAGAATTATATGCTTTTTAAATTTTTAGCTGACAACTTTTTAATAGTGTTTTTGGTTTTTGAAAAAAAAATGAATTTTGAAAATTTCGAAATTTTTTTTTTTTCAATTTTCAATTTTTCCAGAGAAATCCCCAAAATGAGCGATGAGGAGTTTGAAAAAATCAATTCTTTGAGTGGTGGAAAACTACGACATCTTCTAGTTGGATCGCCAAGTGGTTACGAGTGGAATGAGACGGTTAGTAAGAAAAAAAAATAAAAAATAGAAAAAAAAATTTTTCAAAAAAATCAAATTTTTTTCATTTTTTTTTTAAATTTTCAAAAAATCAAATTTTTTTGAAAAATTCAAAATCTAACTATTTATCAATAGCAAATTTTATGCTCTTTAATTCTCTAGTTGACAACTTTTTCCTATCTACTACCAAAAAAAAGTTACAGTAATCCTAAATACAGTAACCTTCATTTTTTCAGACCGGAAAAAGTTTAAATTTTTTTTTCTTTAAATTTTTAATTTTTGGTAGCTACAGTAGTTCTAGAAAATTTAAAAAAAATTTCAAAAGACTGTAATTACAGTAATCTCCATTTTTTAATTTAAAAATTTTCTAAAAAAGTTTTTTTCAAATTTTCGAAATAAATGTGGATAATTTTTTATTATTAGAAAAACAATTAAAAAATTAGAAAAACAATTAAAAAAATTTTTTTTCAAATTTTTAAATTTTTTACAGTAACCCTAATTTTTTGCAGACCGAAAAGATCCTGGAACACGAAGCGTCGCTAAACCTCTCTGACGGAGTCCCCACTGATCCCAAAATGCTGCCACGTGCCAAACGAACAGTTCTGGAGCCAGAAATCCCGAAAAGTCAACTGGAAGAAGCGAAACGAAAGTTTTTGGAGGAATGGGCGCCGGAAAATTCGGAGAATTTGGAAGATGATGAAAGGAGGCAGTTGAAGAGTCATTGATTTTTGTAGATAATTTTAGGATTTTTTTGTTTCGAATTAGAAATGAGAAGAGATCTTTATTTTATTCAAGTCAAATCAATTTTTGTTTTTTGAAAAATTTTTTCGTTAAATTTTTTTTTCAAAAAGTCCAGAATTTAGATACGATACCGTACTCCTTTTGCATAATGGAAGTACTCATAAGGATCCAACTTGGGATTTGACTCCAACGGTGTCATTCGGCGATAGAAGATTATCCAGAAAATTGCGGTTATTGTGAGGGTGAAGATCTGAAAAATTGAAAAATGCAAAAAAAAATTTTCGGAAATTTTGAAAAAAAATTTGTTGAAATTTTTTTTCTTAAAATTTTGAAGTTAGAGCAGCTACAGTAATCCCCAAAAATTTATTTAGAGCTAAATTTGGATTACTGTAGCTACTGTAACCAACGGATATGTTGAAAATTTGCAAAACTTGAGAAAAAAAATGTGAAAATTGAAAAAAAAAAATGTTTTTTGAATTTTTTTTGAAAGTTTTCGAGGTTACGGTAGGTACATTAATCTCAAAAATAAAAATAAAACAGATTTTAAGTTGCTGTAGCTACAGTAGCTCCGGGGTTTTTTTTCAAAATTGTAAACATTTGAAATTTTTTTTGAAAAAATTGAAAAAAAAAATTTTTTGGAAATTTTTTTTCGGAATTTTTTCAAAAGTACGGTAGGCACAGTAAATTCCAAAAATTTAAAAAAAATGGGGTTTAGAATTACTGTAGCTATCGTAACCTCCGAATATTTTGAAAATTTGAGAAAACCAAAAAATTAAAAAAAAAAATTTGAATTTTTTTCAACGTTTCAAGGTTACGGTAGGTACAGTAATTTCAAAAATTATTTAAAAAGGAGGTTTGGATTACTGTAACTGCCGTAATCTCCTAATTTTACTTGTTGTGAATTGATAAAAATAAAAAAAAATTTCTTGAAAAAAAAAAATTTTGAAGAAAAAAATTTTTTTTTCAAAGTATCATGATTACGGTAGCTACAGTAAATTTCTTTTTTTTGAAGTTACTATAGCTACTGTAACCTCTAAATTTCTGGAAAATTTTCAAAATTAAAAAAATTGTTAATTTCAAATTTTCGAAAAAAAAATTGGATTACTGTAGGTACAGAAATTTTCAAAAATCTGGATTTTTGGGGTTTAGGCTTACGGTATCTATGACAAAAACGCACCTCTATACCCCAAATCGGTTCAGGACCCCATTCCTGGAAGATCCATGACACCAACATTGGTCCGATTGTTCTAGCCAAACTTCCAGACATCAACATTATTCCTTGCATTGTTCCCTGGAATTGGGCATTTTTTGGAGCTTTTTAGTAGGTGTAAAAAAATTTTTTAGATTGAGCACAGTTTGAACTACAGTTTTCAAAGGATTTTTCAAAAATTTCAGAAAAAAAATGTTTTTTTGAAAAAAAAAATTGTTTTTTTTCGGAATTTTGAAGAAAGTGATAAGAAATTGGTTTACCTGTCTCCGGGCTCCTAGAATTTTACTAAACAAGGTATTCATGGAGATATTGACAATAGGAAAACAAGCGGCAAGAACGACTCCATACATTGAAGCGTAGATCCAGAAATTGACCTGAAAATATTAAAAAATTAAATTTTTTTTCTATTATAGAAATTCTTTGATATCTCAGTGATGATAAGAGATAACAAAAAGTTGTCAACTAATGAATTATAGAGCGTAAAATTTGCTATCGATTGATGTTTTGATTTCTAGTTTTCGAGAAAAATTGGATTTTTTGAAAATTTTGAAGAAAAAAAATTTCAAAAAAAAATGAAAAAAAAAATTTTTTTTCAAAAAAATTTTTTTTTCATTTTTTTTTCAAATTTCCCATTCTCAACTCACATCTTTAGTATAAGTACACCAATGATACTTCTCTGGATTACACCCTAACTCCTCTGTTTGATTTTTCCCATGTATTGTCACATTTTTCAGCTCATAATGCAAATCACCACCCCATGGGTACGGATAGGTAACCACATGGTAAACTACACCTAAAGCCAGTCCAAAGATGGTGAAAATGCGCTCTCGGGCTTGGGAAATACTGAAAAAGCATCAATTTATTGAAAAAAAAATTTTTTTGAAAAAAAAAAACTCACTAATCTCCCAACTTCACTGCAAACAGGGCGTAGACTAGCACTCCAACTAGACCATTTACGGCTTGTAAAATGCCTGAAAACGTATATTTTAGATTGAAAAAGATAGATTTAGAGTTACTGTACCTGTATACTCAACAGCTTGAGCATTCGTCCAACCCCACATCATTTTTGCGTAGAGGGAACCAATTCTGAAGGAAGGAATTTTAGGTATAGTGGTTTTGTTTTGGGTTGTATCTTAGTTTTGGTGAGAGATATGGAAAAGGTGTCAACTAATGAAATGTGTAGAATTTTAAGGGCTATGTTTTGTTAGTTGACAACTTTTTGATAGGTGTTATGGTTCTTGAGATACAAGGGTTTTAGAGTTACACTACAAACTACAACTCGGCAGACTCGAAGATAGGCGCTAACTTTGACGGTTGATATCTCAAAAACCAAGAAAGCTACTAAAAAATTGTTAACTAACAAAATATAGCTCGTTTTAAGATCTTTTATTTGTTAGTTGACAATTTTTTGATATCCTGCATGATTCTTGAGATACAGGAGGTTTTAGGCTACACTACAAACTACAACTTGGCAGCCTCAAAGCTAAACGCTAACTTTGACGGTTTATATCTCAAAAACCAGAAAAGCTGTTAAAAAGTTGTCAACTAATAAAATGTAGCCCTTTCTACGCTCTATCTTTTATCAATTTACATTTTTTTGTTATCTTTTATCACAACCAAGATATCAACAGTTTCCCAAGGCTACAGTACCCCATTCCCTGCCCTTCGCTCCCTGGCTTCGTTGTAGGTTTTGAAAAAGTTCAACTTCTCCGTTTTTTATGTTTATTTCATATCAATTATTCTACTTATAAACAAGAAAATGCCAAAAATTTAAGAAAATTTTGAAAAAAAAAATTTTTTCGACTGAAATTTTTTTGTTGAAAAATTTGCTCAATTTTTTTTCAGTGTTGAAAAATCAATGAATATCTCAAAAACCACAAAAGCTATTAAAAAGTTGTAAACTAACAAATTGTAGCCCTGATCATCAGCTTTATTTCATTAGTTGACAACTTTTAGTTATCTCTTACCACAACCGAGATATCAACAGTTTTCCAAAGCTACAGTAACCCATTCCCCCCTTTCTCTTTCCCTGGCCAATTTCTCAACTTACGTCTCCAAATTAGTAATGATAAACATCAAGGTGAACTGTGTCAAAACACAAACCGCCACTGATATCGTATCAAACGTCGGCATTGCGGTGTACGGGTCTGAAAAATAAGGAATTGAAATTGAAAAATATGGTTTTTGATGTTTAGGAGCATTGGAACAGTGGGGGAAACACATTTTGTTTTTTCGGTTTTTTTTTGTTTTTCCTGGTTAAACTTGTTAGGATTATGAATTAATGTACTTTAAAGTGTTTTCAACTGATAAAAAAAAATGATAATTTGATCAGGTTTTTTTGGGGAAGCGAGGTATCGAAGGATTTCTGATAGAAAGTGGTTGGTGACATTTACTAATCAGTTGATATCTTGGTTGTGATAAGAAATATCAAAAGTTGTCTACTAATAAAATATAGCGCTTAAAAAGGGCTTTATTTTGTTAGTTAACACTTTTTGAATATCTTCAAAAAGAAAAAAGTTATCACTTGATTAGTGGAAGCCTATTTTCTAAAAATTTAACGTTGTTGCCAGAAATCAGTGAATATCTCGGTAGTGATAAAAGATAGCAAAAAGTTGTTAACTAACAAATTGTAGTCCTTTTTGCGTTCTATCCAACACAACAAAGAACTTTTCAAAATTTTTCATCCCTACCGAGATATACAACTTTCAATCCTCACCTTCCTCATCTTCTTCATGATCCACTCCTGCATAATTTTCCTCCAAGAAAATAAAAATGAACAAAACCGACAAAAGGGATACGATAGATGCAAACCAGGCAGGTGCAGTGTACATGTCCACGTGGATTACATTGTTAGACAGGCCTGGATATCCGATTGGGGTAAAAGCGACCTGAAAAAAAATTTTGAATAAAAAAAAATTTTTTTTTCATTTTTTTTTCTTTGCATTTCCGCTTAGTCAAGTTCATTTTTTAATACCTTTCATTTCTTGTTTAATCAGTTTTCAAAATTGATAAGAAAGTGCCAAAGGTTTAGGGGGAAATTTTTTTTCGAAAAAAAAAATTTTCGAAATTTTTTTTCAGATTTTGAAAATTAGTAGATATCTCAAAATCCAATAAAGATAGCAAAAAGTTGTCAACTAACAAAATGTAGCCCAAAACAAGAGCTTTAATTTGTTAGTTGACAACTTTTTTCTACCTATTTTCCTTCTTGAGTTATAGCGTTAGATAAACTACAACACAAGCGGACCACTTGGAGTGTCGTACTAAAATTGTTTAGTTTTTTTACTTTTTTCAAATGGTTATATCTCAAGAACAGGAAAAGATAGAAAAAAGTTGTTAACAAATGAAATGTAGCCCGTTTTAAGTTCTACATTTTGTTAGTTGACAACTTTTTGCTATCTCTTATCACAACCGAGATATCAGCAAATTAGTGAGAGCTATCAGTTTTTAGCAATCAAAAATCCTTCAATATATCGCTTCCCAAAAAAGATATCGAAAATCAGTCAACTGACACTCTTACTCATTTTTTAAGACTTACCTGAATACCAGGACCCAAAGTCATTCCAATGACGTACGACGCCTGTATAAACGTAATCGCCCTGGCTCGATCCTTCAAACTACTCGCAGTCGCTGCATACGCCCTCATGACTCCGACGGTTCCTGCTCCGACTCCGATGAAAAAACGAGCAACCATCATTACCCAACGACGTTCTTTTTCTTTGAAAGCTTCCACAAAGCAAAAAATCACGTTTGAGAGGATCATGACGGAAATTCCAAAGACTAGGGGTTGACGGACTGAAAAAGTGAAATTTTTTTTAAATTTTTCAATTTTTTGAAAAATTCTAAAAAATCAAATTTTTGTCACAAATTTGAGTTTTTTACATCAATCGATAGTAAATTTCACGCTCTACAAATTATCAGTTGACACCTTTTTAATATCTAGCTTTTCTGTTAAGATACAATGCAAAGTTCCTCTAGACTAGCAAAAAAAAATTTTGAAAAAATTGAAAAATAGAATTTTTTCTCAAAAACTATGGAAGATAGCAAAAAACGGTCAACTACTAAGTTGTAGAGCATAAAATTTTCTATCGATTGGTATACATTTCATATTTTTTAAGCAACTCCTCACCTGACTTTGCCCGATTCATCCAATACCCAAAAGCCGGTGATGCAAGTCCCTGTCCCACTGAAAACGCGGCAGTGATAAATCCAAAAAATGAAGCAGATGCTGTGGGGTCTACTGTGTTCAAAAATGGCCAGAGAGTCGGAAAAAATATGGAGAATTGAATGCCACAAAACATTCCGATTGCGGTGAGAAGATAGATGGATTGCCATGAGGTTTGACGATCATCATCTTTTGAGCTGAAAGTTTGGAGGGGTGTAGAAAATTTAGTTTTTGGTTTGAAAATAAGAAGTACATTGCATTTGATAGAAAATTTTACGGGCTACATTTTGTTAGTTGACAACTTTTTGCTAGCTTTATTGGTTTTTGAGAAAAAAAAGTTTGAAAAATTTTTGTAAAAAAAAATTTCTTCAAAAAAAAATTAAAATTAATTTTTTCTCAAAAACCAGAAAAGCTATTAAAAAACTGTTAACTACAAAGTTATAGAGCGTAAAATTCTCTATCAAAATCATGTTTAACCTTGTTTTTAAACGCAAAACTCAATTTTTTACGATTTTTTGAAAAAATGCTTACCTCACACTTTTCCCATCTAATGATGATTCTGGAGTGTCCGGTGGTAACTTGGGTTTTTCCACATTTTTTTCATTTTTTGAATGCTCCAAAGCATCAAAACCTCCATTCTCCACGCCAAAAACAAGATCCGCTTCAATTTCAGCTTCAAATCCAGAAGCCATCCGGAATTTCGAAATTCAAAAAAAAAATTTGAAAAAAATTTTTTTTTCAAAAATTTTTTTTTTGAATGAAACAGAAAAAAGAGTCGCACAATCAATCACCACGAGGGGAAATGATAATTCACTGACTGATAGTGTCTGCGGAGTCTCTTATCAGCAAATGTTTCCCTTCATTCTACAACGTTGTCATTTCTGAAATTTATGTGTGAATGGAAATGGGAAAGGATCCGGGAATTGAACAGGAAAAGTGATGGGAAAGATGACAGGAAAGACGGATTTGAAGAAGAGCAAAAGGGCAAAGGTCTAGAGTCTAGTCTAGATTTGAGATTTTGAGTTCCAGGATTCCAGGATTCAAGGGACCCAAATTCAAAGTGGACCTTTTTGAAAACTAGTTTTATCTCGGCAATGGTAAAAGATAGCTGAAAGTTGTCTACCAATAAAATATAGCTTATAAAACGGGCTACATTTCATCAGTTAACAACTTTTTGCTATCTTTACTGGTTTTTGAGATATAGACCGTCAAAGTTAACCCTTAGCTGTAGAGTTTCTTGAAGATCGTAGTGTGTACAGTGGTTTTTACGCTGTATCTCAAGAACCAGAAGAGATAGCAAAAAGTTATCAACTAACAAAATACAGCTCTAAATAAGGGGTTTAACTTTGTAGTTAACAACTTTTTGTTATCTGTTATGGTTTTTGAGATATAGACTGTCAAAGTTGGCGCATAAATCTGGAACTGCATTGAGAGTAAAGTGTAGTGCAACTAAAACCCTTGTATCTCGAGAATCAGAAAAGATAGCAAAAAGCTGTAACCTAACAAAATAAAGATCTCAATTAGGGCTATAATTTTGTAGTTTACAACTTTTTGCTATCTTTCATGATTTTTAAGATATAGACCGTCAAAATCGGCACCTAGCTTTGGTCTGCTCTGATGTGACATTTTTCTTCTTTTGTGTTCCGTTGTATGTGACTATTTTTCTTTATTGTGTTTTAGTTTCTCAGACTTTTATGACTAAAACGTCAATAAATTCTTAATCTAACTATATTCATCTCGCTCGCTCTATAAATGGATACACCGTCAGGACGACCCCTCCACAAATTCACTCCCTCATTCTCATTCGAGATTGACTCTTCTCTTCTACCTATTGACTTTTTTGATTTCCCTGCCCCAAGCAACTCGCTATGTCCACCTTCCTCTCCCTTCCTTCGCAAGAGACTGTGGACTTGGCCAGTTTGAAATTGCACTTTGGAAACGATAAAGACACCATCAAGTTGCGCTGGACATTCGGAACATCGGAACCAGAGAAAGAGAACACGAAGACAGTTCCAAAGGAAAAACTGACATTGGATAGAGTGATTGCTGCTATTAGAAAAGCCGTTGAAGCTGAACTTGCCCTCGAAAAACAGCCCAAGGACGTCAAGGAGCCAATTGTCACCAAAGTCGAACCAAGAAAGCAGAGAGAGCGCAAACCGACAAAAAGAATGGCGGAGTACATGGAAACGAAGGCTCTGAAGAAGGCTCGCAAGGAGTAATAACTTTTTACTGTAATTTTTCTATTATTTTCTGGTAATAAACTTTGTTTAAACGATTATAAAACTGTATTCTTTGTGTGTTTTTTCCCTTCACCTACTTCCCTTCCCAGTCACCTACAAGACTTTTATGGTTTTCGCGCTATATCTCAAAAACCAAAAAAGAAAGCAAAAAGTTGTTAACTAACAAAATACAGTTCTAAATGTGGGCTTTAATTTTGTTGTTAACAGTTTTAAGATAGCTTTTTTGGTTTTTGAGATCTAGACCCTCAAAGTTAGCGCTTAGCTGTTGAGTTGCTTAGGGATAGTAGTGTGTTTCATGGCTCCCACTAAATCTCAAAAACCAGAAGAGATAGCAAAAAGTTGTCAACTAATAAAATAAAGATCTTAATTAGGGCTGTAACTGTGTAGTTTACAACTTTTTTTCTATCTCTCATGGTTTTTAAGATATAGACCGTCAAGGTTGGCACCTAGCTTTGGTCTGCTCTGATGCGACATTTTTTTTAGTGTTCCGTTGTATGTGACTATTTTTCTTTATTGTGTTTCAGTTTTTTAGATCAATGAAACCGAAAAATGTCAATAAATTCTTAATCTAACTTTATTTATCTGGCTCGCTCTATAAATGGGTGCACCGTCAGGACGACCCCTCCACAAATTCATTCCCTCATTCTCACTTGAGATCATCTCGTCTTCTCTACTTATTGACTTTTTTGACCTTTTTACCCTAAAAAACTCGCTATGTCCACTTTTCTCTCCCTTCCTTCGCAAGAGACTGTGGACCTTTCCACCTTGAAATTGCAATTCGGAAACGATAAAGACACCATCAAGTTGCGTTGGACATTCGGACCATCGGAACCAGAGAAAGAGAACACCACGACGGTTCCAAAGGATAAGCTGACACTGGACAAATTGATTGCTGCACTCAGAAGAGCCGTCGAAGTTGAACTTGCTGTTGAAAAACAGCCCAAGGACGTCAAGGAGCCGGTGATCGCCGGAACCGAGCCAAGAAAGCAGAGAGAGCGCAAACCAACGAAGAGAATGCTGGAGTACATGGAAACTAAGACTGTGAAGAAGGCTCGCAAGGAGTGATTGATAATTTTTCACTGTAAATTTTATTTTTTTTTCTTGGTAATAAATTTTGTTTAAACGATTATAAAACTGTATTCTTTGCGTTTCTTTTCCCTTCACTTACTCCCCTTTACAGTCACCAACAAGACGACTTCTAAAAATTCCCTTTCTTTCATGGTTTCTACGCTGTATCTCAAGAACCAAAAGAGATAGCAAAGAGTTGTCAACTAACGAAATACAGTTTCAAATACGGGCTATAACTTCGTAGTTGACAAATTTCTGCTATCTTTTATGGTTTTTGAGATAAAGACCTTCGAAGTTAGCGCTTTGCTTCAAAGCTGATTTGTGAGTGAAGTATGTACCATGGTTTCTACGCTGTATCTCTAGAACTAAAAGAGATAGCCAAAAGTTGTAAACTAACAAAACATAGTCCTAAATAAGGGCTATATCTTTGTAGTTTTCAATTTTTTGCTATCTTTTATCGTTTTTGAGATATCGAGCCTCAAAGTTAGCGCTCAGCTGTGAAGCTGCTAGGAGATGGTAGTGTACATCATGGTTTCTACGCTGTATCTCAAGAACCATGAAAGATAGCAAAAAGTTGTCAACTAACAAAACATAGCTCTAAATAAGGGCAATAATTTTGTAGTTTAAAACTTTTAGCTATCTTGTATGGTTTTTGAGATATAGACCGTCAAAGTTAGCGCTATGTATTGAAGCTGCTGGATATCGTAGTGTAGCCCCCTTGTTTTCTGCACTGTATCTCCAGAACTAAATGAGATAGCAAAAAGTTGTCCACTAACAAAATGAAGTTCTTATTTAGGGCTATAACTTTGTAGTTAACAACTTTTTGCTATCTTTTACGGTTTTTCAAGATATCAAGCGTCAAGGTGAGGTAGGCAGATCTAGTGATCCAGAAACCTCTATGCACATACTTTTGCCCTTTTCCTCGTAATGCAATGCATCCCAGGTAAAAAAGGAAGAAGAGAGAGAGAGAATCCGAGAAGCAGACTTCTCCCCGTTTTCTCTGCGTCTCTCTTTCCCTTCCAAACTCTCTTTCCACGTCTATCACCTCCTGTCGTCTCTCTTCACCGTACCTTCTCTCTCTCTGTTTCTCTCTCTTTGTCTCTCTTTCTCTGTCTCTTTTTCATTCCTTGAATGTTTATTATAGGTTTTGATATTGTTATTGCTATCTTTCTCATCTTTTTTAAATTTTAAACAATTTTTTCAAGTTCAAAAAATTTTTTTGCAGGGCTACCGTAAGATGTCATCTCTTCGACGATCCACTAGGACCGTTATTCCTTTGGTTCCTTATTCTTTTGAACAGGATGTAAGTTTTGAAACTGTTTTTATGCAAAAAAAATGGATTTTGCTTCAAAATTGCAAAATAAAAAATTTTTAGCCACCTCCAACAAAGCGTCCAAAAATCGAGAAATTTTCGAATTTTTCCGGAAATCAAAATCGACTCAAAGAAGTGCAAATCCCTGCGAAAATAGAGCAAAAACCTGATTTGATTGATGAAAAAAATATGGAAATTGCTAACAAACAACCAGGAAAATTGGTGGTCAAGGAGGAGGTTAGTTTCATAAAATTTACAACAAATGAAAAATTGCAGTTGATAAATTGAGGGATATCTTTTTTTCTATAAGAGATAACAAAAAGTTGTTAACTAACAAAATGTAGCTCAGATCGTAAGCTTCATTTTGTTAGTTGACAACTTTTTGCTATCTTCAACCATTCAGGAGTAAAAAAATTCGAAAAAAAAAATCCAAAAAAAAAAATTTTTTTTGATTTTTTTTGATTTTTTCCAAATTGATAAAGAAAAATAGCAAAACTTTGTCAATAAACACAATAATCTATACAAAATTTTCCATCAATTAATACAAATTTCAATAAGTTTAGAACAATGGGTGTTTTTGAAAAAAATTCGAAAAAATCCAAAAAAAAACAAATTTTTCAAATTTTTTCTTTGATTTTTTCCGAGCTGGAAGATTTCAAAAAATTGTCAACTAACAGAATAATCTAAACAACATTTACTATCGATTAGTATAAATTTCAAAAAGTTCATAACATGCAAAATTTTGGAAAAAAATTCGAAAAAAATCCAAAAAAAAAAAATTTTCTCGAATTTTTTCCAAGCTTCTAAAGAAAGGTGACAAAAAGTTGCCAACTAACAAAATAAACCATACAAAATTTTCTATCAAATTATATAATTTTCAAAAAATCCATAACCTTGAAAATTTTGAAAAAAAAATTTGAAAAAAAAATCCAAAAAACAATTTTTTTTACAATTTTTCTTTGATTTTTTCCAAGCTTATAGAGCAAAATATCAAAAAGTTGTCAACTAACAAAACAATCTAAAACAAATCCAATATCAATAAATGTAGGGTTCAATCAATTTATAAATTTTTATTATAGAAAAAATTCAAAAAAAAATTTTTCTCAATTTTTTTCTCCAATTTTTCCATTTTTCCACAAAATTTTCTATTGATACTATCAATCTAATAAAACATTTTCAGCCCTCCCAACCCACAAAAAACGGGATCCCCCTAACCACCTACTCAAATCGAAGCCTAGACGCAATGCTCACAGAGAACCAAGTCGGTGAAATTCTGCAAAAGGACTTGGAAAATTTAACGAGAAAAGGGTCAAATATGACGGTGAAGGAGTTATTGGCAAAGAACTTCAAAAACTATCGTTCCCGACCATCTATAACTTCTGAAAAAGCGACTCTGATAGTGAAGAGGCAATTGACGGAAAATGAGAATGTGCCGGTTTTGGAGCCGCCGAAAAACGAGATTTCCGGGTTTCAAACAATTCAGAGTGCTTTGGAGAGTCTTGTACAAGGTTCAGAGGATCCAGAAAAACCCCAAAACCCCGAAAATCTGGTTTCAAATGACGTCCAAAGTCCCTCTAACCCACAATTCCAAGAAGACCCATTTGCAAATCAACTTCTAGCTGGTTTTGCTGGTTTCTCTAAACAAGAAGAAGGCCCCCTGTGTCATTTAGCATATCCTGGCAACCATCTACCATTCCCTGTCATTTGGAAAGTCCCAATCCCCCCAAAGATTCAAGATTTTGAAATGTTCATAACCATCGATCACACCATCTACAACCCCATCATCAATATCATGAAAGCTGGCAATTTTTTGGTCCCCCTAAACCTGAAAATTCCATTTCTTTTCAATGAAAAGCTCCTGGAAATCTCATTGCTAGATCTTCTAGAGGCTAATGGAGTGAATTTGGGGAACGCTCAACACTTTCGAATGCTGCAAGGACTTCTACAAAAAGCTGGTGTTCATTTGAGAGGGGACTATGCGGAAAGGTTGCATCAAATGCAGATGGTGATGGATGGTGGACAAGTAGTACATGAAAAACTTTTTCAACCAATCCAAATCACTCTGGAAAAGCTTCCTTTGGTATGCACAAAGCCGGAAATCTACATTGCGGCATTGGGAAAGAGGATACATGGAGCGTTGTTGGTGGACAATTCGGGGGTGAGTTTGGGGGATGATATCTTGGGATTGAAGGGAGATGGTAGAAAGTTGTCAACTAATGAAATATAGATCAAAATGTGGGCTTTATTTTGTTAGTTAACAATTTTTAGATAGCTTTTATGGTTTTTGAGAAATCTAATGTCAAAGTTAGCGTCTATTGTAGTTTGTCGTCTGCACTGCCCCAAGCTATGGTTTTTGGCTTGTATCTCTAGAACCAAAATAGATGCCAAAAAGTTGTCAACTAACAAAATAGAGATGAAAATGTGGGCTTTATTTTGTTAGTTAACAACTTTTTGCTATCTTTTTTGGTTTTTGAGATATCAAGCGTCAAAGTTAGCACTTGCTGTAGGGTTGCTTGGAAGATCGTAGTGTGTACCATGGTTTCTGCGCTGTATCTCAAGAACCGAGAAAGATAGCAAAAAGTTGTCAACTAACAAAATAGAGATCAAAGTGTGGGCTTTATTTTGTCAGTTAACAACTTTTGAATAGCATTCTTGGTTTTTGAGATATAGACCGTCAAAGTTAGCGCTTTGCTGTAGGGTTGCTAGAAAGTCGTAGTATGTACCATGGTTTTTGCGCTGTATCTCAAGAACCAAATAAGATAGCAAAAAATTGTAAACTAACAAATTATAGCCCTGATTTAGATCTTTGTTTTATAGTTAACAACTTTTTGCTATCTTTTTTAGTTCTTGAGATATCAAGCGTCAAAGTTTGCGCCTAGCCTTGAGGCTGCGTAGGTAGTGTAGTTTGTAGTGTAGCCCTAAACCCCTTGTATATCAGGAACCATCAAAGATGTAAAAATTTTGTTATTACCAGATTACAGCCCTTATTTAAATCTTCATTTCATTAGTTGACAACTTTTCACTATCTCTCACGGTTTTTGAGATATCAAGTGATATCTTTGACCCAATCCAAATTGATAAAACTCTCTACTACCTGCCCTCACACCTGGTTCCCCTTTCCCATCTTCAAATCCTTCTTATTCTCCTTTTTTACCCAAAAATAAGATGTCCATTTTCCCTCTCTCCCTCCCTTCTTTCACAAAGAAAAGGGAGGGGCGCCTTTTCCCCCTCAATGTTTTCCCTGGGAGAGAGAGAGCCTCTCTCTCTCTCTCTCACCGCATGACACTGTTATTGACGAAATGGAGAGAGAGAGAGAGAGTCTCACCCCTCCCCTCTCTTCCCTCTCTCTTCTTTTCCATTCTTCTTCTTTTTCCTTCTCAAATACACATTTCATCGGGAACTAATTGGAGGTTTTGGAGGACTCGTTGACTCCCTGAAGTAGACTTTTTAGGTGCCTTTTATAGAAACAGGGATTTCTTGAGTTGTATAAAAGATAAAAAAGAGTGTTAATTAACAATATGAAGCTTTGGTTGTGGGCTTTAATGTGTTAGTTAACAACTTTTAGATATCTTTTATGGTTTTTGAGATATAGAGCGTCAAAGTTAGCGCCTAGCTTTTGAGCTGCATATTGTAGTTTTGTGGTGTTTTTTCAAACCCTTGTATCTCAAAAACCATAAAAGATGGATAAAAGTTGTCAACTAACAAAATAAAGATCTCAATAAAGGCTACAAAGTTTTAGTTAACAACTTTTTGATATCTCTTTCACTTTTCAAGTTATACACTGTTAAAGCGCAGCATCCATCTAGCCTTAAGCCTATTGTAAGCAACCATGTTTCCAGGAAACTTTCCACCTTTCAAAATAGATTTAACCTCATAAAACCGACTGTTCTAGGTTCTTAAAATCTGTTTAATCTGTACACAACCCTTCTTTTAGTCTCTTTTGGCCTCCGGATGTCACAAGAAGAGAAAGAAGAGAGAGACTCTCTCTCTCACTTGTTGATGGGAAGGGGCCGGCGCCTCCCTCCCTCCATTTCTCTCTCTCTCTTTCCAACAGAAAGAGAAAGAAAGAGAGAGGGAGAGACAGTTCAAGAGAGAGAAGAGAGTCTCTCTCCTCTTCTCCTTCATCTCCTTCTTCCATTTCCCCCCACCCAATTCCCTCTTCTCTTCTATACCCCCCTCTTTGCAATATATAAATTGACAGAAAGAGAGCCTTCCTTTTCTCATTTTTCGTCTTTTTTCATTTCCTTAGCTGTTTTAGAGGTTCTTAGACTTCCATTTAGACCTAAAACGCCCAAAATTTCATAGTTTTAGCTATAAATGAAGTAGTACTAGGTCATAATTGTGGGTTCCCTTTTTAGGGATAATTGCTACTTTTCCAAGTCAATTTTTTTTCAATTTTCCATTTTCAGGAACAAGAACAACTTGCTTATCAAACCTTCCTGACCACCATCTACTCGGAACCACTCCCTTTGGAATACCGACGTCAAATTTTGACCTTGCACGACACTGAAATCCCTGTTGACCGGATAGCAGAGAGATTTGGGTGTAGTGAGAGATCGGTAAGTTTTGTGGGGTTAGAATAGGAGATGGTAAAACGTTGTTAACTATGAAATTGTAGATCTAAATATGGGCTATATTTTGTTTGTTGACAACTTTTTGTTATCTTTCATGGTTGCTGAAATATAGAGTGTTGAAAAATGCTGAATTTTGAACTTGTGACCTAGTTTTGAAAAAAAGGTGTTTGGAAATCAAGTGATAACTCAAGATTGATAAAAGATAAAAAAAGTTGTTAATTACAAAATTAAAGCCCTTGTTTAGATCTTTATTTTGTTTGTTGACAGTTTTTTGCTATCTTTTATGGTTTTTGAGATATCATGTGTTGAAAAATGTTAGATTTTCAGTTTTGACCTAATTTTTAAAAATGACGCGTGGAAATCAAGTGATAACTCAAGATTGATAAGAGATGGCAAAAAGTTGTCAACTACAAAGTTATAGCTCTTAATTTGGGCTATATTTTGTTAGTTGACAACTTTTTGCTATCTTCTATGATTCGTGAGTTATCAAGGGTTGAAAAATGGTAACTTTAAGACCTATTTTCAAAGAAATGACGCATAGAAATCAAGAGATAACTCAAGATTGATAAGAGTTAGCAAAAAGTTGTTGAATACAAAGTTATAGCTCTTAATCTGAGCTATATTTAGTTAGTTGACAACTTTTTGATATCTCTTATCAAGCTCGAGATATGGCAAGAATAAGCTAAAATTTCAAAAAAAAAAATTTGTTTTGAAATTTTTTTTCTCAATTTTAAATTTTTTTTTCAGGTCAAGGAAACCATTGGAACTCGTATTCTAATAGAAAAGCATCTCATCGACCAACACCTGCTCGACGAGCCCACAATCCCTTCAAACTACAGTACCCCACCACCATCCCCATCAGCCACGTCCTCTCCGACAATTGGACAAGTTATGCGGCCACGGAGCAAAATTCGTCGAACTCATTATGTAGACCTGAACAAAATGGTCTGGAAGCATTTTCAGAACTGTCAGAGTACTGGAATACAGATAAATGGCAAGAATTTAAAGGATCAAGCGATGCGGTTTGCTAGAGAGATGGGTGGGTTTTTGGAAAATTTGACTTTGAAAAATTGAAAAATTTGGTTTTCAAAAACGAAATTATATCTCAAAATCCAAAATAGCTATTCAAAAGTTGTTGACTACAAAATTGTAAAGCTAAATTTCAGCTTTCAAATGCAATGTTCAACTTAATTTTAAAATTAAAACTAAATTTTCTACATTTTTTTGAAAAATTCGGTCAAAAATGAAAATTTTGAAAAATTGGACTTCAGATATTGACTTTTTTCTCAAAATTCACTGAAGCTAGAAAAAAACGGTCAATTATAAAATTATAAAACAAGTTTTCAGCTTTTCACTTCTATGTTTGTGTCAATTTTAAAGCTAGAACTAGATTTTCTAGAATTTTTAGAAAAATTTGATCAAAAACTCAAATTTTTCAAAAATAAGGCATTAGAAGCAAATTTTTATCTCAAAAACCACAATAGCTAGCAAAAAACGGCCAACTACAAAGTTATAGAACAAGTTTTCAGCTTTCAAGTGCTCTGTTCATCTTATTTTTGGAGACAAAAATAAATTTTCTACAATTATTGAAAAATTTGGGTTCAAAAACTAAAAATGTCAAAAATGAGGCATTAGAAATTAATTTTTATCTCAAAATTCAGCTGAGATATCAAAAATATGTCAACTACAAAATAATAAAACAAGTTTTCAGCTTTTTAATGTTGAATTTAATTTAATTTCGAAATTGAAACTGAATTTTCTACAATCATCTCAAAAATAGTGTCCTTAAACTAAAAATTAAAAAATCTTGACCCTAAAAACTAAATTTTTCTCAAAATCCAGCAAAGATATCTAAAAACAATCAACTACAAAGTCATAGAGCTAGATTTGAGCTATCTATTGCTATGTCTACCACATTTTCCCATGCAAAACTACATTTTCTACAATCATCTCAAAATTGTGTCTAAAAACAAAAAATTAAAAAATCCTAGACCTCAAAAACGGAATTTTTTTCCAAATCCAGCGAAGATATTAAAAAACAGGTAATTACGAAATTATAGAAAAAGTTTTCAGCTTTCTAATGCTATGTTTACCACATTTTTCCATGCAAAACTAACTTTTCTACAGTCATCTCGAAAATAGTGTCCTAAAACTGAAGATTCAAAAAACCAGCATTAGAAACTGAATTTTTTCTCAAAACCCCGCAGAGATATCAAAAACTTATTAACTACAAAATTATGAAGCAAGTTTTCAGCTTTTCAATGCTATGTTTATTTTATTTTTTGAATCAAAACTAAATGTTCTACAATTTCCCAAACTTTCAGGCCTCGACTCCTTCCGTGGCTCCGAAGGCTGGCTGGACGCGTTCAAGCGTCGTCATCGAATCGATCTAAAAACCATGACAGGATACCCAGTTTGTTATGAATCCGATATGTTTGATGAGGTTGATCGGGAGTGTCGGGATGACATATCCCCCACTAATCCCCAAAACCACTTGTTTCTCGGAGGAACTCAAACTTCCACTGGTGCCGATGACTTTGCCGCCTCGTTCTTCTCTTCTCTAGCTGGATTTCCCTCTCAAATTGCTCCAGAACCCGTCGTTGCCACGTCCTCAAATCATCTTCAAAACATGATAAACTCCATGATGTCGTCACCTCCAGAACCTTCCACTTCTAAACCGGACCCCGAACTTTCTGAAGGAGGCACCATTTTGAATGTAATGCGGAGTTGTCAGATCAAAGTTGCTGATAAGGAAGTCAGTCACGCCTTAGACACTATTAGGGCTTATATTCTGGCTCATGATCCAGCGGCAATGACACTTTTGCTACCGCTAATGGAGAGATTGTCAGCGACGACGTCGAGTGTGGCGGCTGCGAATGGGGTAAGTGATTGAAAAACGAATTTTCTAGTGAAGAAAAGGAAGCAAAAAAGATATAGCTATACCGGGAGTCGAACCCCCGTCGGCAGATTGCTACTCGCGCGTGTTAGCCACTAGGCCACCCTGCCACTGTGATGAAAATCAAAAGGAGCAGCGGCTCCAACTAGGCCGCCACCCCCGCTTCCCCCGCGCTCCTCTACGCCCTGTGGCCCCCCGTGACTCGTGTCCTCGGTAGTATAGTGGTGAGTATCCGCGTCTGTCACATGCGAGACCCGGGTTCAATTCCCGGCCGGGGAGAATCTTTTTTTCTTCTTTTGTACTTCTTATTTTGAGTATTTTCAGGTGAATTCTTCTTCTCCGTGAGCCAAAATTTCAATTTTTGGGGATTTTTCAAAGTCCACATCATCTCACAAGTGAAGTTCTTCTATGTATCTATCAAAAAACTTATCATAAAACTCAATTTTTTTTGGTTTTTTTTTCGTTGAAGCCTAAAATGATTTGAAAATGAGAAAACCTAATAAACCTGATCACTCTCCAATCTAAAAACATCAAAAACCAGCGTATCCAACAACAAAATGTGTCATATTGATAAAAAGTACAGTACTCCTCAAGGACGCGTCATCAATAGGACATTCCGGAAAAGGGCATGTTTTGTGCAGCCTGGGACAACATTTTTGACGTGTTCAGAGCAAATAACAATGTTTTAGAGGCTTTAGAGAATGATCAAAAAATTTTGAATTTTTTTAAGAAAAAAAAATTTTCAAAAAAAAAATTTTTTTTTCCAAAATTTTTTTTTTTCAGTTTTTTGATTTTTTTTGTTTGTTTCACTTCAGTCAGCTCCAACTTGTATCTTTGTAGCCATTTTACCATTTCGCGATCTTTGAAACATTATAAAACAAAGAATAATGTAGTTTCCCGTTTTCCATCACAAATCACACAGAGTGCTGACAATTGAGCACACTTCTGGAAGTTTCGATATCAAAGAAGCGTCAAATTATCAGCACGTGAGGGGCAAATGATACTGATGTAGGGTTAATTAAAGTGTGAAATTGGTGAATTTTGGGTCCCGCAACAAAAATTTTCAGTGGGAATTTTTTGTCGGGCGCGGGGGGAAAAAAGCACAAATCGAGAAAGTGGGTGTTGGTTTTTTGCTTGTAACTTTTTTGAAACACAAGATTTTGAAAAATTGTCAACTAATGAATTACAGCCCAGATTATGAGCTATCGATTGATATATGTTTCATAAAATGAAATCAAAAAATGATAAAGTTACAGCTTCTCAAATTTAGACTTTTTGGGCCACTACCAGGTAGCGCGCAGAAGAGGTAGGTGGGGGTTCTTTTTTTGACTGTAACTCAAAAACCGTGATAGATTTTGAAAAGTTGTAAACTACAAAGTTGTAAAGCACAAAATGAGCTATCAAATACAATTTAAACCTTGCAAAAACAAATTTTTTAAACAAAGTTACAATGGGTCAAAGTTAGGTGAGCTCCACCTCCAAATTGAGGTAGGTGGGTGTTCTTCTTTTGACTGTAACTCAATGCCCTTAATAGATTTTGAAAAGTTTTTAACTACAAAGTTATAGAGCAAAAAATAAACTATCAAAAACAACTTGAATCTTGCTAAAATAAATTTTTTCGACAAAGTTACGATAGGTCAAAGTTAGGTCAGATTTTCCACCAGGTAGCGCGTAGTTGAGCTAGGTGGGTGTTCTTCTTCTGACTATAACTTAAAAACCGTGTTAGATTTTGAAAAGTTGTCAACTACAAAATTATAAAGCAAAAAAAAGCTATCAAGTACAATTTAGACCTTAAGAAAATAAAATTTTTGAAAAAAGTTACAGCAGGTCAAAAATTGACAAATTTTCAATTTTTCCCTGATGCGTTTTTGGTCATTTTCTCTTTCCTCATTGATTTTCAAGCACATTTTCATAGTTTTTACTACAACTTCTAGCCATAGAGATCATCAAACCACTTCCTATTCCCCTCTAAGTACACCATGTGCTCCCAACATGGCTCAGAACCAAAGAAACAAAAGGACATCTCCCCCTTAAGCCCCGCCCCTTTTTGTTAGTTTATCAGGAGGGAAATTTCTTAATGAAAAAGAGGAAATAGTCAATATTTTCCACCTTTTCCATGCACGTGAGACTCGGTTACTGATAAAGGAGACCTCTGCGTCTCTAACCTTTCAATAGTCTTTGATTGGTTTGCAACTTTTCGGAGTCTCTTTTCTTCTTTGTACCCGGGCTCCGTTCCCGGCAGAGAGTCGAGGAAAACCGCGCCATTTTAACTGCGTTTTCTTTTTTTTCTTTTTTGTGATAGTTCTGGAAGTTTTGCTGGAAATTTTAAAATTTGAGTTTTTTAAAAAATTGATTTTTTTTCATTTTTCAGATGAACGAAATGTGCGATCCTACCCCTCATATTATGTATCATGGTAAGCTTATTTTTGCTTTAATATGAAATTTCAACGTGTTAATCGATAGAAAATAGAATAAGGAGTGTTTTTTTAGCTGACAACTTTTGAATAGCTCTTTTGGGAAGCGAGATATTCACTGATTTAGATAGAAGCGCTGCTCCAAAAAAAGGTGTTACTTTGTTTAACGCGCGATATTTCAATTTCAGTAAAAGATGGCAAAAAACTGTCAACTGATAAAATATAGCTCCAAACAAGGGCTATATTTTATTAGTTTACAACTTTTCATAATCTTTCATCACTACCGAGATATGCGCTGATTAGCTAGCACCACCTTGCTAATTCTAGAGAAAATGTGTTAGTAGTGGTGCAATCTTTGACGCGCTATATCTTGCTGAATATGGAAGATATCAAAAAACTGTCAACAAATAGAGTATAGCTCTAAACAAGAGCTATATTTCATTAGTTGACAACTTTCTATTATCTCTTATCACTACCGAGATATCCGCTGATTAGCTAGCACCACCTTGCTGATTCTGGAGAAAAATGTGAGCGGTGGTGCAATCTTTGACGCGCTATATCTCGCTGAATTTTGAAGATATCAAAAATTTGTTAATTGATAAATATAGTTCTAAAAAAGGGCTACATTTCATTAATTGACAACTTTTAAAAATCTTTAATCACTTTTGAGATATGCGCTGATTAGCTAACACCACTTTTCCAGTGATACCTGCCATCAGAAATTGATGGATATCTCGCTTCCCAAAAAAGATATCAAAAAGCTATCAACTGACAAAGTGACCAATTTATCATGTTTTTTTCATTTTCAGACTCATCCAACTGGTCAGAAAACATAACCTCCTCTTCTTCATCCCTAAAAGAATGCACAATTTGTGGAGCCCCTTCTAATGGATACCACTTCAATGCCCCATCTTGTTCGGCGTGTGCTGCGTTTTTTAGGTTTGTTTTTGGAGTTATTAGGGTGTTTTTGAAGCCAATTTGCATTATTTTAACCATATAAAATTCAATTTCAGAAGAACCGTGACTTTAAACCGAAACTTTCTCTGTAGCCATCAGAACAATTGTCGGGTGAATTACGGTAACTTTGAAAGTTTGTTTTTAGGGGTTAATTATGGTTTTTTCAGCAATGAGAGTTATTTGTCGGTGTTGTAGATATCAGAAATGTATTCGGATGGGAATGGAGAGGTTGGTTTGAGCTAAAAAAAAATCAAAAAAAAAAATGAGGGCTAAAAAATTTTTTTTTGGAAAATTTTTTTTTTAGAATTTTTTGAACATTGATATTTCTGTAGTGATAAGAGATATCACAAAGCTGTAAATTGATAAAATATAGCTCTTGATCTGGGCTATATTTTATTAGTTGACAACTTTTGAATATCTTTGCTGGTTCTTGAGATATTGCTTGATTTGTAACCACCGCCACCCAAGCCTTTTGACAAAAAAGTGCTTATCACAAATCAATTGATATCTCGGTAGTGATAAAAGATATCACAAATCTGTTAACTGATAAAATATAGCTGAAAATCTGGGCTATAATTTATCAGTTTACAGTTTTTAAAAATCTTTGCTAGTTCTTGAGATACACCTTGTTTTCCAAACCCCAATTTCGCTCTTTTTGTTGCTAAAAGTGCTCATCATAAATCAGTTGATATCTCGCTTCCCAAAAGAGATATCCAAAAGTTATCAACTAACAAAACACTCCTTATCTTATTTTCTATCAATTTCCACCAACAAACCCCTATTCCAGAGCCGCTGTGCAACCCCGCCGAGACTGCAACGCAGGCCGACGAAAAATCATGTACCACCCAAATCAACCCTCCCCCACCACCGAAACAAAACCCTCCCTACCGTACTCTCAACCCACTGTATTCCAAAATACAGTACCCAAAGATGAATTAATGCAATATGACTATCCCCCAACGTCTGCTACATCGTCTCCAGAAGTGCATTACGCTCAATCTTACTCTTCGTCGATTTCTGAAGATGTCCCTTCACCAAAAGTCTCGATTTCGACGAATAGCGTGTTTTCTTTGTAAGAATTGACCTAAATATAGTTAGAAAAGGGTGAAAACATTGATTTTATAGGAATTTCGAAGCGGAACAAGTCCTGGAAGACCTACTCCGGGAGGAACGATTGTTCAACGAGAGGAGGAAATTGCTGTATTGCTCGAATAGTTGTATCTCGAATTTGCTGACGAGTGAGAACTTGAATGACATTGTAAGTAATATCAATTGATAGAAAAAAACAAGCTAATCATTTTATCAGTTGGCAGATTTTGAATAGCGTTTTTGGGAAGCGAGATATCCATCGATTTAAAGTAAGAGCGCTTCTGAAAAAAAGGTGTTAGTTGTGTTTGGCGCTTTGTATCTCAATGATTAAAAAAGATAACAAAAAGTTGTTAACAAATGAAATATAGCTTAAAACCTGGGCTATATTTTATCAGTTGACAACTTTTTGCTATCTTTTATCACTACCGAGATATCAATTGATTAGCTAGCACTACCACTTAATTTTTGACTACCCGATATCAGAAATCGCTTCATATCTCGCTTCCCAGAAAAGATTTTCAAAATCTGTCAACTGATAAAACCCTCCAAATCTTATTTTCTAATCACTGATAACAATATCTTTAGCCCTACTCCCCATCGGACCTCCAACCGCTCACATTTTCCGGAATCCAAAAACACATCCGACCCCAAATCCTCGTGATCTATGAATGGCTTCGTGGCTGGAGGCACTTTGATTTGCTGAATAACAAGGATCGATTGATCTTTTTGAGAAGATGTGTGCTTTATCATACAATTCTGGATCCTTCTTATCTTTCGTATCGATTGGGGCTTCCTGATAAGTGAGTTTTGGAAGCTAGCTAAATTTTTGAAATTTTTGGCTATCACTGATAAGGTGATATCTCGGTAGTGATAAGAGATATAAAAAAAGTGTCAACTGATAAAATGTAGCCCAGAAAACAAGCTATATTTTATCTGTTAACAACTTTTTGTTATCTCTTATCACTAGTGAGATATCAAAGGATTTCTAGCTACCTACCAAAAACAAGGTTACTGTAACCTTTAGAAATCCGTCAATATCTCAGCACTGATAAGAGATATCAAAAAGTTGTCAACTGATAAAATATAGCCCAGAAAACAAACTATTTTTTATCAGTTGACACTTTTTTTATCTCTTATCACAACCAAGTTATCCTAACTTTAAGATTCGTAATGTTCAACGGAATGTACGTCGGTGTTCAACCGGGTGATAAAACTGGATGGGAAGATGAAAAAGATTGTATTTCTTCTGATTTGAAGATTAAGTGAGTTATCATAGTTGATAATGTCTCCAAACAATCAATTTTAGACTGTACCGCCCTCTAATGGAGCGTCTGATCAATGAGGTCTGCGTTTCTATGAACGCCATCAGTTTGAGTTTTGTGGAGTTTGTGCTTTTGAAGGCGCTGGTGTCTTTTAAATCTTCTTGTGAGTTATTTGACTGTTATCAATAATAAGGAAAGGGAATTTGGAGGGTTTTATCAGTTGACAGTCTTTGAAAATCGGTTTTGGGAAGCGAGATATCAACCGATTTCTGATAGCTGGGTGTTGTTTGCTGGTAGTGCTTGGCTCACTAATCACTTGATATCTCGGTAGTGATAAGCGCTATTTAAAAGTTGTCAACTGATACAATATTGCTTATAATCTGGGCTATATTTTGTTAGTTGAAACATTTTTGCTAGCTTTTATCACCACCGAGATATCACTAGATTTATCAGCATCATTTTGACTCCACTTACAAGAAAAAACACTGGATTTCAAACAATGATATCTCAGCACTGATAAGCAATAATAAAACGTTGTCAACTAACAAAATTATCTCCATTTTATTTTCTACAAGATCCAATTTATCTTCTTTTGATATCTCGTGTCACAACCGAGATATCACTAAGTTTGTGATAGCTATTTTTGGCTTTTTTACTAGAAAACGCTGGAGTTCAATCACTGATATCTCGGTACTGATAAGAGATAGCAAAAAGTTTTTAACTAACAAAATGATTTCCAATTTCTCTTCTACAAGCTCCAATTTACACTTTCTTGATATCTCTTATCACTAACGAGATATCACTAAGTTTGTGATAGCTATTTTCGGCTTTTTTACTAGAAAAACACTGAAATTCAATCAATGATATCTCAGTACTGATAGGAGCTATAAAAAAGTTATCAACTAGGAAAATTATTCTCAATTTCTTCTCTACAAGCTCCAATTTACACTTTTTCAAAATCTCTTATCACAACCAAGATATCACTTGATTTGTCGACGCTGTTTCTACAAAAAAAACGGTGAAATTCAATCATTGATATCTCTGCACTGATAAGAGCTAAAAAAAAGTTGCCAACTAACAAAATGATTCTTGTTCTATTCTCTACAACCTCCAATCAACTTCTTTTTGATATCTCTTATCACCACCGAGATATCCATCAATTTGTCTTACCCATCATCATAGCTCATCACTGATACCCCCTATCAAAAAACTTCCAACTGATAAAAAGCTCCAAATTTCATTCTCTATCAACTTATCCCTATTCCAGCGTGCTGTGACGTCTCCCTACCCCTAAAAAAGTTCATGCAAGGTCATATGGACACAATCCTGAAAGCCCTCAATGTCCATTATCAAAGTTTGGGAATGACGAAAGAAGAGATTGCGCATCGGACTGGAAATGTGATTTTGATGATGAGCAGCATTTTTGTGAGTGTTTTATTGGTTTTTAGAAGCTGAAAATCAATGGGAAAAAATTTTTGAAGCGAAAAAAAAAATTTTTTTTTTGAAATTTTTTTTCAAAATCAAAAAAAAATTTCAATTTTTTTTCTCATTTTTTTATTTTCAGGCCGTCGGAATGGAATGCTTAGAATCACACCAAAAAATTCAATTTTTCGATTTATGGCAATTGGATGATTTGCTGATAAAACTGATACAACGAGGAGGCGGAGCCACAAATTTTTAGTCATTTTTGGATAAAACAATTCGAAAAAATTGAGAATTAAAATAATAAAAAATCAGTTTGAACATTACAATAAAGAAAAATCACTATCACATTATCAATTGGGGAATTGGAATTATTGGGGAGAAGAGAAAAAAAGAAAAAAAATTTCGAAAAAAAAAATTTTTTTTTTGAAAATTTTTTTTTCAAAATTTGAAAAAGTGGTCACACACCCGTGAAAACCAATCAAAAATTGATCAAAAAATCAATTTAAAAAATTTAAATTTCCGCAGAAAATCGTCCATTTTCAACCTGATCAATCATCTCAATCAGGCTAAAATTGGCGGAATTAGAAATATTTTTTGAAAAATTTTTTAAAGCGGGAAATTCAAAAATTTCGGTGAAATTTGAGTTTGTGGTAGTTGTCGAGTTGCCGATTTCGCCGATGGGGGTGCTAAAAATGCTTTAAAAATGCAGTAAAAAATCTAGAAAAATTCTACAAAAAATCACAAAATATAGGCGAAAAAGCTGCGATTTCTGGTAATTTTCTGGTAATTTTAGAGCAACTGAAAGATAGAGAAAACAGGGAAATACCGGACAATTTAGACGGAAAAAATTACAAAAAATTGATGAGAAATGGCGATTGGTTATGCTCTGGAATAGACGACGGACACGTGAGTCTTACGCATCTACAGCTGATTCAATGTCATTGATGAAGAGGGCAGAGAGGGCGAACAGCAGGAAGACAACTCCACCGATCAGAGTCACTGAAAATGGGAAAATTGAGAAAAAATTGAAATTATTTTTTTGAATTTGGATTTTTTTTTTCAAATTTTCAAATTGTATTTTGGATTTTGAAGTGAAGTTTTCTGGTTTTAGAAGGATTGAACGTTTTCAATCAAGGATTGTAAAAATGCAGAAATTTTTCAAAGGATTTTTTCAAGAATTAAAAAAAAAGTTTTTCAAAAAAATTTTTTTCGAAATTTTGAATTTTTTTTTCTGATTTTCCGACTTTCAAATTTTTTTAGGTCTCGAAGTTAATTTTTTTGATTTGAGAATCGCTTATTATCTTCATTAAGGATTGCGAAAATTCAGAAATTTTTTGAAAATTTTTTGAAAAAAAAATTGTTTTAATTTTTTTCCGAATTTTACATTTTTTTGATCATCGTAGAAATTGGTTTTCATAGCCTATAGTTTCAATTTCAATAAACAGCATTGTTTTCCAAAGTTTCTGTTGTTTAGAAAAATTAGGAATTTCGAAAAAAAATTACAAAAAAAAAAATTTTCAAAATTTTTTGAAAAATTTCATTCATTATTTTTTCAATTTTTTATTCTCTTCAAAAACAAAACTTACCAGTCCTAACAGATATCCGCTGAGCCACAATCTTTCCTCCAATCACTGCAATTCCCGTGCACAACGCGTGTCCCAGAATTCCACCTCCGATGACTCCGGCTGAAAAAAAAATTTTTTTTTTGGAAAATTGTAAAAATTCTAAAAATTCACCCGTAAATACAGAAAAAATTATTAATGAATTTCAATGAAACTTTATATAATTTTTTGTTCGAATTCCAAAGAAAAAACCCACCAATATTCTCTCTAGCTCCCAAAATGATCGTCGTCAACTGCGATCGGTCTCCCCATTCGGCGACAAAAGTGAGGGAAAAGGCTTCGAGGAAAATCCGGGAGGTGAACAGGAAGATCTTCTTGGTTTCGCTTCTGGAAATTGGAAAATTAGGGGGGAAAAATTGGAAAAATCGAGAAAATTGAAAAAAAAAAAATTTCTGGAAGCTTCCGGTGGTTTTTCTAAATTTTTATAGCAGATTTCAGGGTTTTAAAAATAATTTGATGGGTAGAAAATTGCAGAATGAAAAATTCCAGAAATCAGCTTTTAAAAATTCTGTATGTATGTTTCCAAGATTTTTTTTTCAATTTTTGAAATAATTCAAGAGGTAGAAAACTGCGTAACAGGCTGGAAAAAATCCAAAAATTCTATCAAAAAATATAGAAAATTCTAGCTGATTTCTGGATTTTTTTTCTCGTTTTTTCAAAAATTCTGGATGCCTTCTGGCTTTTTTCAAATTTTCTACTGTTGTTTTTTGAATTTTTAAAAATAGTTTGGAGTTTACAGAAATTCTAGTATTCCCCTTAAAAAATTAGAAAAATTCTGTATGCTTTTTGGATTTTTTGTTCAAATTTTCTAGATTATTAATCTTATTTTTTTGAAAAATAAATTTGGGATAGAAAATTTCAATTTTCGGTCAGAAAAATTTTAGAATTCTATTATAGAATAAAAAAATAAATTCAAAAATTCTGTATGCTTTCTGGATTTTTTTTCTATTTTTTGAAAAATAAATTTCGGGATTTGAGGTCGAAAATTTCAATTTTCGGTCAGAAAAATTTTTAGAATTTTTTTCCATTTTTTTAGAATTTTTTTTCAAATTTTCAAAATAAAATAAAAAACTCACTGCTGCACCGCCCCTCCTCCTTCCAACATTTCAAACTTGCTCGCATCGAGTTCTCCTTCCCTCTTCGCCACTTCTGCTTGTGCTTCTTCAAATCCCTCTTGTCCCTCATTCGGCGACATATTCCATCCTTCATGGAGCATTTTCAATCCGAAAGCCGCAAAAAGAGCCGTAGAAAGGTAGTATGTCACAGCACGAGGGATAACTTGAGTGACCCATCCCAAACAAGCCGAGAGGACTGTCATCAGGGCGAGGGCTCCCATGGCTCCGGAAAAGACGGTGAGACGGGAATGACGCATTGACATGATGACTGCGATGAACCATGTCTTGTCGCCGAGTTCCGAGACAACGATCACGGAGAAGGAGGCGAGGAAACCGTGGTAGAATGAGATGTCTTGTTGCGAGATTTTCTGGAAAAAATTAAAGGGTTTTTACATTTTTTTAATTTTTATATTTTTTTTTAAGGCTTTAGAATGATTTTTTTGCATTTTTTGAAAAAAAATTTTTTTCGATTTTTTTAAAAATTTTGTTTTTTTGATAAAAACTGATAAAAATGGGAGTCCGTCGTCTATTTTAGAGCATAAATAACTTACTAAATTATCATTTTTCCTTCATTAATTTGTAATTTTTTTAGTTCAATTTTTCCGATTTTTTCCGAAATGTTTGGATTTTTTTTTCGTTTTGAACATTTTTTTCTGGAAGGTATTGTATTTTTAGACGAGTTTTCGCTGTTTTCGCAGTTGTGGATTAAACTTTCTAAAATAAAAACTGACACAGAACCGTTTTTTTTTTCGAAAAAAATTCCCCAAAAAAATTTTTTAGGAATTTTTTTTTCGCTTCAAAATTTTTTCTGGAGGAAATTGGATTTTTAGATGAGTTTTAGGTGAATTAAGCAATTTCGGATCATTTTTGGAATATTTGTTGAAAAAAATGATAGAAATCGTTTTTTCAGAAAAAAAAATTTTGAGAAAAAAATTTTTTTTTCAAAATTTTTTTTTTCGAATTTTTTTTTTTGCAAATTGATAGAAATGGGGGTCTGTCGTCTACTCCAGAGCATAAAATCTCATATTCTTATCAATTTCCTCTATTGTTTGTTTAAATTGTTCGGTATTTCCTGTTTTCTCTTTTTTTTCAGAAAAAAATTTCGAAAATTTTTTTTTTTTAATTTTTAAATTTTTACGCAAAAATTGTTTCCCCACCTCATGTTTCTTCCCCGTTTCCTCCTTGATCTCAATGACTTCTGTCTTCTCCTCTTTAACGTCTTCATTCTTCACATCATCGAAATCTTTCTAAAATTGGAAAAATCAGCTGATTTTTCTTGTTATCAAATCAAAAATCACTCACCCCTATATCACTATCAGCCAATGATGAATGAACAAGTATGAGGAGGGTTAAAACGGCGATTTTGTACAGTTTCATGGCCTGAAATTATTGATTTTTTGAGAAAAAGAGGAAAAAAAATTCGAGAAAATTTAAAAAAAAAAAACGGAAAAATTTTAATCGATCTCAAAACCTTTTGTTTCAATTTTCTATCATTCCGGCAGTCCCCATCTACCTTCTAAATCAACATAACCTTTCAAAAACCAAAAATTTACGTCATTTCTGCACTCTGTGTCAACAAAAAGGAGAAGTGAACCAAAAGGGCGTGGCCATCGGAAATTGATAAGGAAATGGGGTTTTGAGTGATATGAAATAGAAAGAAAGGTTAACTAGGTAGAAAAGACAAAAAAATTGCCATTTTAACGGGAAAAATCAAAAAAAAATCGAAGAGAAACAAGAAAAAACCTAGAAAAGTTGTCTCGAGGTAAATCAATTTTTAAAAAATCGCCGAGCAATTTCCCTAATAAAGTACCTATCCCAGTAAATTTTTCATTGTTTTTCACATTTAAATCAAATTTTTAAACCCTAAAAACCCCCCCCCAAAAACCCAGAAAACAACGCGAAAAATGAGTCACCCCGAAAGCTTTTCCCAATTGCGCGTCAAATGTGATGCCTGGTCTGCATGACGTGTGTCTGCAATTTGTCGTCAGATATGATGCATTAATTTTTCAGTGCTAATTTCGCTGCGAAAATTACCGAAAAGTGGGCCGATTTCTATCTAATCTAGCCGGAAATCTCGAAGATTTTTAGAGAAATAGAGTGAAAAACCTGTCTAGAGTCTGGGAAATGCAAAAAAACGTAGGAAAAATGATGGAAAATTGGTGAAATTCGATAATTTTTGAGATTAGGCAAAAATTTTCAAAAACCTTCGAAATCTTTTGAAAAACCGCTAAAAACCTGGATTTGTGGGGTAAATAGCTTGATTTTAATAAGAAACTGCGAGAAAAACTAGATAGAGCGCAAAAATTTGACCTAGAAATCCTAAATTTCAAAAAAAAAACAAATTTTTAAATTTTTTTTTGAAAATTTTGCAAAAATTTTTTTGACTCGTTTTATTTATTTCGTCAACTCAAAAAATTAACATGAAATGCAGTGCAAATAATAGCGTAATACTTTTTTCGTGTGAAAAAAGAGAAAAAGAGATATCTGGGGGAGAGGAGGTGGGGAAAATTTAGAAACTTGGGGATGTTCAATTTCAAAAAATTAAAAATTATCAACAACTCAAAAATCAAAGGGAAATTGCTATTTACAACTGGGAAAAAGGCAGGGAAGTGTAGGGAAATAGTCAAAAATTTCAAGGAATTTAATAAAAAATCAAAAATTGTAAAAAAAAATTCAATTTTCAAAAAAAAAAATTTTTTTTTTTCAAAATTTAAATATTTTCAAATTTCAATCCCAAACCATTCGGCGAATTCCTCGATACTTCTACACGGTAGATTCCGATCCATTGATTTGATAGTAAGCCCACGATCTCCAGTAAGAAGTACACATGTTTTTCGATGAATGTTGGTTTGGGGGTAATCTGGATGGAGGCCTTGGATGACTTTGTCGAATTGCGAGTTGGACGGCGTGAAGTTCGATGCGTATTTGACAGCGCCGTTTAGGATCACGTCGTCGTTGTTCTGCAAAGAATTGGAAAATTGAAAAAAAAAATTTTGGGAAATTTCTTTTTTCATTTTTGTTTTCGAAATTTTTTTTTTCAGAATCTGGGTTTTTTTTTAATTTTTATTTCGTTCCAGAAAATTTTGGAGTACTGTAAATTATCTGCCTTGAAATTTTTGAGATCTTAGTAATTCCCAAAAAAACTTGGAAAATTCAAAAAAAAAATTTCAAAAATTGTTTGTAAACATTTTTTTTGAAAAAATGGGTCTCACAACGAAAAAATTTTTGAAACTTTTTTTTTTCAATTTTAGAGTACTGTAGTTTATCAGATTTCTAATTCTTGAGATCTTAGCAATTCCCAAAAAAAAATGAAAAATGGGAAAAAAAAATTTCGTTCAAAATTTAGTTGAATTTTTTTTTGAAAAAATGGATCTCGCCACGAAACATTTTTTGAAACAGCGATTTTAAATTTTAGAGTACTGTAGCTTATTAAATTTTCAATTTTCAAGTTTCTAGCGATCCCCGTAAATTTTTTAAGATTTTGAAAAATTCGAAAATTTTATTTTTTCATTTTAAGAAAATTTTTTTTGAGCTTATGACGAATTCTAGATTCTAACATCGTCTATTTAATTGACCACAGTACCACCAGACAAATCAAAAAGTGTCTACAAAGATCAGTTCCCATTTTTTATCAAATTACAATACAATCACTCAAAAATTGTGAAAATACCCGGAAAAATCATGACTAAAAAATTCGAAAAGTAGGGCCAAAATTTTAGGAGATTACTGAAGCATAGAAAAATTGCAAAAAACCGTTCTAAAAATTAAAAAAAAAACTTTATAAAAATTGTGTAACTACCGTGTTTCTAAAAATCCAGTTTTTTTCGAAAATTGAAAAAAAAAAGTTTTTAGGTCTCGAACCGAAATTCTGAAAGACCAATCCTAAATTGATTTTTCAAAATTGGAAATTAATAATTTTGGGGTTTTCGAAATTTCCACAATTTTTAGAAGATTACTGTAGCCTGAAAAATTTCAAAAAAATTCGAAAACGGAAAATTAAAAAAAAAAACTATTTTTTACAATTTTTTGATGTTTTTTTTCTAAATTTTCACAGTTTTCAAGCTCCAATTTCAACATTTCAAAATTTCAGCATTTTCACTAACCTCATCATCGCCCATCTCCTTATTTCTCTCATTGGTTATCCCATTGACTCTGGATCCTTTCGATGTCAGTGTACTCAATCGATCATTCTTCTTCTGAAACTCCTTCTGCATCCATTCCAGAGCACTCTTGGCTTTGTTGCCTCGTTCCGGATCGTGGTCTGACTGGTCATGGACCGTTTTTGGAAGCTTCGAGAGGGCTGTGAGCTCGTCTTTCACTGAAAAAATTGGATTTTAAAAAATTAGGAAAACATTTTTTTTTAAAATGTTTTTTTCAATTTTTCAAAACCAACCTTCAATTTTCTAGCAATCAATATCAAATTTACAAGTAATTTATATTTAGCAAAAGTTCTAAAAACTGAAGGAAAAAATGATCGAAAATTTTTTTTTTCAATCTTTCGAAAAAATTGTTTTTTTTTTAATTTTTCAAAATGTTCACTTTTAATCGTCACTAACATTTTAACCTGTTCAATTTCACTATCAAATTTTCAGAATTCAAGATTTGGTTCCGGCAAAAATTTAGAAAATTTTTAAAAAAAATTTTCAAATTTTTTTTTCAATTTTTTTCAAAAAATTGATTTTTCAATTTTTCTCAACTTTTCTTCAATTTTCTAGTTAGTTTCAACTATAAAATTATCAAAGCATTGAATAATGCTCCAGCAAAAGTTGAAAAATTAAAAAAAAATTTTTTCAAAATTTCCAAAATTTTTTTTAAAACTTTTCAAAAACCCACCTCTAATCGGCACCAACACATTAAACTGCCTAGTCTCCATCAATTTCTGCACCAGCGGCAAGTTCCCAATAAGCACATTAGTATCAGGAATCAAGTGTTCCGGTCGTACCACCAGGGCCCGATTCCCTTTGCCTATCTCCTCTTCTATTATCATTTTTCGATCTCTCGGCGACTCATTCTGCTCTTCTCCGTCTTCTTTTGCTCTTTCTGATGCCTCCGACCTTTCCAAAACGTCCAAAGCTTCAAACATCATCAAAATCCTTCCGATCTTCACATTTCCATCCGTGGATTGCCTGGATTTGACTGGTAAAGGTTCAAAGAATCCGAAAAACGATGAAAGTAGCAGGTTTTCCGGGTATGTCACATGCTCAGAGTCCTCTAAACTTGATCCAGAAGTGATTTTCTTTAAAACAGTGCTTGATTTGACTCTTTGAATCACTGAATCCAATTCGAAATCCATCAAAATAGAAGATGGAAGTGCCGCTAATCTTCGAGATGACTTCAAAAGCAGTTGAGTATCAGTGTGACAAATCCACGTAGACAAGATATTGATTGCAGGGAGGAGTAGAAGTGTTTTGGATGCTCCTGAACCTTCGGGGGCTTGTTTTGCGAGAAGATCAATGAGAATTGAGTAGAAGGTGAGCAGGGTGGAGATGGAGAGTCCGAGTTGTTCGTTTTGGGATGGGGAGGAGTCTTCTGAAAGGATAGAGGGTTTTAGATTGATTTTGTTTTGGTTTGAAAAAATTTTTCGATTTGTTGGGATTTTTTCTAAAAAATTTTGAAAAATTGAAATTTTTTTTTGGATAAATTTTAAAAAAACTTGGAGCAAATTTAAATTTTTTTTTCAAGTTTTCGAATTTTTTTTTGAGGAAATCAATTGTTCTAAGATTCAAAGCTTCGTTTTCATAGTCTTCAAATCATTCTCAACTGGTTCTGTCAAATTATTCTGTTTTTCAAAGAAAAAAAAACTTTTGAAAAAATTTCAAAAAATTTTAGATTTTTTTATTCTGGAAATTTTTCGGAATTTTTTTTTTAGAAAAACAAATGTTCACAGGTTCTAAATTTTTATTTCTACAACTTCCACTTTTTTTGAGCTGTTTTTGCTAAACTACTTGATTTTTTGAAGAAAAATAATTTAAAAATTTTCGAAAAAAGTCGTAATTTTTTTTTCAATTTTTTTCTAAGTTTGAGAAAATATATTGTTTACAAGTTTCAAACTTTTATCTTTATCGTTTTCAACTTTATTCTCAGCCGTTCTTGTCAAGTTACTTGGGTTTTGAAGAAAAAAATCTAATTTTTTTTTCAATTTTTGAAATTTTTTTCTAAAAATTTCAAAATTTTTCGTTTTTTGCGAAAATCGATTGTCTATTGGTTTCAAACTCCTTTTCCTATTTATTTCAATTTAGAAAATCTTTGAAAATTAGATTCTTAATCGTCAAAAGCACCCTAAAAACAAAACAAAAAAACTTCCCGCTCTACAGTAATCTACAGTAACCCAACCCCCAAATTTTTCAAAATTTCAATTTTTTTTAACTTGCGAGAAACTCACTCTTCACATTAACCTGCACCGCATAAATCATCATTGCCGCAAATTTAGCCAATTGCTGAGCTCCAAAACACGTTTCCTCCTTTTGAAGAGATGCATAAAGGAAACCGAATGCACGATCAGAAACACTCGAAAAGTTCTCCATTCCAATCTTGGTAACCAGCAGTCCAAAAGTGTCACACAGATAAGAGACAGCTCTTCGATGGAGACGGTCTTTCGGTTGTTTGGTGATGTCTTGGAGGATGTCGTCGGCCAGTTTTTCGCCGTTTGTTGAGAAGGATTCGTTGGTGACCGGGTGCACGTAGATCTGCAACTTTTTGGGGTTTTTGGATACGAAACAAATTTAAAAAAATTAAGGCTTGAAAACTGAAAATACGAGCTGTTTTCATACTTTTTGAGTGGTTTCAGCGATTTTTAATTTTTTAAAGATTTTTCAGAATTTTTTTGAAAATTGAAACTGATCGAAAAAGGGATCTTGAACCTGTTTTCGATTGGATTTGTTCAATTTTTGATTTTTTTTAATTTTTTATTATTTTAAAAATTTTTTCTTTTTAATTTTCGAATTAAAAAAAATGTATATTTTTGTTGTTGAGAAAATCAAATTTTCTCAGGTTTTCAAATTCTATTTCTATCGTTTTTCATTTTATTCTGAGCTGGTCTTGTCAAATTACTTGGATTTTGAAGAAAAAAAAAATATTTTTTTTTCGATTTTTTGAAAAATTCAAAAAAAATTTCAGCGAAAATGAAAATGGAATTTTTTTCCTCATTTTTTTCGGATTTTTTTAATCGTATATTTCTTTGAACTGACAGAAACAGAATTTAAAATTTGTGAACAATTAATTTTCTCAACAAAAAAATTTTGAAAATTTTTTTTAAATTTTGAAAAAAAACATTTTGATTTTTTTTACTGGTTTAAAAAAAAGAAGAGCACGAAATTTGAAGAGCAAAAAAAAGAAGAGCACGAAATTTGAAGAGCAAAAAAAAGAAGAGCAAAAAATAATTTTTTTTCAGCACGAAATTTCAGAAAAATCGGTCAAAAAAACCAAAAAATCACCTGTACCACCCTTAACATTCGTTTCGTCGCATCCACATTCGCCTTGACCACTCCAAATTCCTCATCCAACTTGGGTTGATACTTTGCCACCTTCTTTCTCATTGCATCGAGTCTCTGTGTCAATCGATCCCTTGATGGTTCATAAGGATGAGTGCATGCCAGGGCGCGTGTCAGGTAGAACAGCTCGTCGATGACGCGGTCCTATAAAAAATTGAGAAATAAGGGGAGAAGGCATTCAAAAAAATGGTTTGGAATAGAAAATCATGTAGTAGGGGGTGGGGTTACGGTATTTCAGGTCGTTTTCTCATTTCTGTACCAATTTTTTTGGTTTTTTTTGCAAATTTGGCTCCAATTTCTCTCCTCTATTAGATTCTAACAAACTATCGGAGAAAATCAGTACAGAAACAAGAAAACACAGTAATACCGTAGCCCAACTTGTTAGAACATTTATAGGGAAAAGGAACAATAAAAAAACTCAAACCCAAGCAGTTAGAATGAAAGAAACAAATTCCCAAAGGACGTGGCGAGATGGCAAAAAGTGTGTGTCAGGCGGTAAAAACCCCGGGGACCCAGAGAGTTTAGAGGCTCTATGAGCCTCTAGAAACAAAATTTTCAAGGACCCGTCCGGGCTAAAATTCATGAAAATACAGTGAAGACAATTCGTCGTAATTTTGAACAGCATAAGCTCACTGAAAAATCGTAATTTTCACAAAATTTAGCTCGGACGAGTCCTTTCATACATTTTTTGTTAACATTAGACCCGAAAAGCAGGCAAAGGGAATGTAGGACAGTCTGTGGGAAGGAGGGAACGTTCGGGGACATGGCGGACGAGGCGGAGACGAGGACGACAAGTTAGAAGAAGGTTCTGGGATGGTGGTGACGACGGAAAAAAATCCAGCATAACATTTGAACTTGAGAATTGCTCATTTTTCTAATCCCACTCTTTTTTTTTAAATTAGTGAATTCCCAAGCAGTGCCCAAACAGACTCGACGACCACCACCATTCCCAGAAAAATTCCATAATTGTGAAAAACCGTCACCAAAACCGAAGAAATTCATTTCAAACCTGTCGTTGCCTCGACAACACGTCGACCGGAACGAGACGAGCACGTCGACCGCTTCGGTAGAGCATCTGAATGGAAAACCAACAAATGAGAGACCTAGAGGTTTTGCCCCTAAAACTTTTGGGGATCGCTAGTTTTTTACCCCTGACTTTTAGAATTTTTGAAAGATTTTTTTGAAGGGTTTCAACATCAGATAAAATGAATAACCCTAATTAGGCTTACCGAATAATAAACAACAACTCCCAATTGATTGTACGGGTGTCCTGTAGATGACCAGAGAAGGGACGCTTTTTGGTAGTTTCTAAATTTTTTTTCGTTTTTTTTTTGCATCTTTCAAAACTTTTTTAGACTCACATTTTCGAATTCTCATAATTCTCGGATCCATCAATGAGCGTTTTATACCGGTAGAGATCTCCTAAAGCGACGAGGATCCGGGAGAGCGATTTTAGGGCGATCTGAATTTTTTTCATTTTTTTCAAAATTGAGAGAAAAAACTAGAGTTTTACTTTGATTTTCTAGATTTTCAGTCAATTTACATTTCTCAGTTTAATCAACAAATTTTTAAAAATTCTAAAAAAACCCAAGACGTGTTTTAAAATTTCAAACTAAATTTTTTCAATGTTCTGGTAGTTTGTCCATTTTTTTTAAACACGACGGCTTTTTTTTGCACTTGGGAATTTTTTAGAATTTTTTTTTGAAATTTGAAAATTGAAAAAAAAATTAGAAAAAAAAAATCAAAAATTCTAAAAAAAAATTCTAAAAAATCCAAGACGTGTTTTGAAATTCCAAACTGAATTTTTTCGATGTTCTGGTGGTTTGCGTATTTTATTTATCTGCACCCGGAAATTTTTTAGAATTTTTTGGACCGATTTGAATTTTTTTTAATTTTTTTGAATTTTTCAAGAAAATTGTAAAATTTTGTCAAAACTGAAAGTTGATAATGCTATTTGGTCGGTAAGTGTTCCAAATGATTATAAATCAACAAAGAATGGATAGAAACCTCACTTTCTGCGTATTATTCTCATATTTCCTCAATCCACAAGGCAACGGGACTATTTCTGTGGTAAATTGAAGATCAGTCGGGGCTCCAGAAATCCAGACCAAGGCGTCGTCAAGGGTGAAATCGAAAGTGAGCTCGTATTTTCGAATGAGTTGTTCGTAGAGGGCGATTCCCTGAAATTTGACAAAAAATTTCAAAAAAAAAATTTTTTTTTCAAAATTAGAAAAAAAAAATTTTTTTGGAAATTTATTTTTTCAATTTTTGAAAATTTAAAAACTTACATCCGACAACATTTTACTCGTCTCTGCTCTAATCAATTTCGCCTCCATTGCAGTAGAGTTAGATCCGGTTCTCATGGATTCGTAGGTCTGAAAAAAAATTTGAAATTTTCGAAAAAAATTCGAAATTTTTCTAGATTTTTCAAAATTTACCTTATAATAAGCACTTCTAAACATCATTGACTCCAAATTGGCTGTAAATGCGTAGGAAACGTCGGCGAGAATGACTTTTGAGTAGAGATCTGCTAGGTCGCGACTGAAAAAAAAGTTTAATTTGAAAAAAAAAATTTTTCAAAAATTTCAAAAAAATTTTTTAAATTGAAAACTCCAGATTTTGCATTAGATTTTATTTTTGAATATTTCCAAAGCCTCACCTTATCTTCACCACCTTCTCCGCCGCCTTGACATCTCGTTTTTTGACCGCCGCCGACAGTTTTGTCAATTTTTCCGTCATCTGAACAAAAAATGTATTTTCTTTGAAGGTTTTCGAGGGTTTCTTGTCAGTTTTTAATCCATTTAATTGATAACTAACCTCCCGTATCCGAATCCCTTCATTTTTCTCAATTTCCTCTTTTCGATTCGGTTTTAGCGTGATCATTTCTGGGGAAGGGCTGAAAATTCTTGATTTTTAGCGGTTTTGGATGAAGTTTTGCTGAAATTGATGAAAAAAGCAATAAAAGTCACGAGAAACCAAGCAGAAACACACTTGAAAGCTGAAAAATTGTGGAAAATCGACGGAATTTGAACAATTTTTTCTTTGAAAATCTACAGTAACCCAAGGTTTGCGCGTAAGGTGTGATGCATTTTAAAAATTATAAAAAATAAGTGGAATTCGACGGTTTTTTGTGATAAAACTACAGTTTTGAATTGAAAAAATAAATTTTCCCATTTAAATACTCTTGTTTTACATCAAAAAAATTCAAAAAACAATTCAATTTCAGCTTCAAAAAAGGTTTTCAAGTTTGCGCGTAAGATCTGATGCATTGCAGATTAGCTGAAAATCCCCGAAGAAACCCCCATAAAAGTAGTATTAAAAAGCGGAAACACCAGAAACAACAACCCCAAGCAACATAAAACATTTAAAAACATAAATTTTAATTTATTAGTGAATAAAGTGTTGTTAAAACATCACAAAAACATAGGGAAAACTTTTAAGGGAATACAGTGATATTAGGTAGAAATATAAAAGGTACTTTAGATAAATAGTGTTTTTAATTAGTAAAAAGCAAAGGCAACATGTGAAAAAGGAGAAAAAATTAAGGTTGAAGAGGTTTTCACACAGGGGACAGGGTGGTTAAGCATGGGAAGAGGGGGAGATCTGATTTTCAGGAATTTTCAGGGAAAATGGGATTCACCTGCGTTTCTGGATGGTCTTCGTCGGCTCATCTGGTTTGGATTGAGCTTTTTGACGGGGTCCTGAAAGATTTTTTGTTTTGAAAAATTCAGAATTCTGCAGAAAAAAATTTTTCGAAATTTGCGCGTGAAATCTGATGCATTTCATCGGGTTTTGGTGTTTTCTGGATTTTGGACCAATTTTCTAATATTTTTTGGATGAAAACTTATAAAAACAAGGTTTTTTAACCTGGATAAAGCTGATTTGATAAGAATTTTCCGGTATTTCTTGAAAATTTGCATCTTTTTCGACTTTTTAGACTAGAACTCAAAATTGCAAATTTTGCAACGAAAACATGGAAATTTCTTGTTAAATTAACCATTTCCTTGCTTTAAAAGTCTATTTCTCTCATTTTTCACATTAAAATTTTATGAAAATTGCTCCAAAATCTAGAAAACACCCTTCAAACTTTTTTTTTGAGTTTGCGCGTCAAATCTGATGCATTGTCTGCATTTTTGCATTTCCATCAACAAACTCACGATTCTTCTCCTCTCCCGCTCCATTCTGCACCTCCCTTCTCACAATCGAAATCCTCCCAGCCAATCTACCAGAAGACATGTGATGTTCCACTCCATCATACACCGAATCATCAGCATCCCGATCATCGTGTTCACCTCGATATCCACCTCGTCTTTCTGGTTTTTTGACCGGCAAAGACTCTGAGGATTCTGCGTTAGTGTGCTTCAGATTCGACACGTTTTCCTGTGTCTTATGGTTATAATTCGGTCGTCGATTGTACCCATTATTCTCGTTATTTGCCGCCGGCTTTTGACTCCTTTGGTTTTGATACATTCTTGGTTGGTAGGGTTGAATTGAAGCTCTACTGGATGTTGGAGTCCTTTCTCCACTTCGCAACTCTTCTTCCTCTTCTTCTTCTTCAGCGATACTGCCGCCGAATGAGGATTCACGATCGGATTCGTCGGGACGACGGTTTCGACGGTTACGGGAGCGACGGGATGGGGGCTGAAAGGAAATCGGTTCAAATCTGGGTTAGGGTGGGAGATGGTGAAAAGTTATTAACTAATGAAATATAGATCTAGATTGGGGCTACAAATTTGTAGTTGACAACTTTTTGCTATCATTTATGGGTTTTGAGATATAATGCTTCAAAGTGAGCTTTCCCATTTTGGGGCTGCTTAGCAAGTTTTGTAGTTTGTAGTCTTAGCAGCCCCAAATTCTTTGAAGCCTTGTATCTCAAAAACCATTACAGATAGCAAAAAACTGTCAACTAACAAAATAAAGCTCTAAATTAGGGCTATAACTTTGTAATTGCTCACTTTTTGATATCTCTCACGGTTCTTGAGTTATAGCACTTCAAAGTAGACCTTCCTGTTTTGGGGCTGTTTAGCAACTTTGTAGTTTGTAGTCTAAGCAGCCCCAAATTCTTTGAAGCCTTGTATCTCAAGAACCATAACAGATAACAAAAAACTGTCAACTAACAAAATAAAGCTCTAATTTCGGGCAATAATTTTGTAGTTGACAACTTTTTGCTATCTTTTCTGGTTCTTGAGATATTTTGCTTCAAAATCAACCTAGCTGTTACTCACATTAGACTGTCCATTCGCCTCCTGAAGCCTTCCATTGCTCTGTTTCTTCTGCTCCACCGGTTTCGGCTGCTCCTTCTCCATCGCATTCCTCTTCTCCTCCTCCGAATCCAGCATCATAAACTCATTCTCCACCTCTTTACTCCAATCCATCGACGCAAAGCTCTCCAAATTATTGCACATCTCCTCGAAACTGAACGCTTCTCCCAGAGAATTCATAGAAAACGCTGAAGAGGCTCCACATTGGGACACAGAGTCATAGGTAGTGTCAATGTGAAGTTGATCATTGGTGGATTGAGGCATTTCGGATTGCGTCGAGTTGATCGAATCGTTTCTACGCCGGCCTCCAGTTGAGGGGCGCTTGGCGATTGCTCCGTCTCCACGCATTGAAGCACGTTCGTTGAATCCGCGGTTTGTGTTGCGTTCAAATGGCTGACGGTCTCGATTCTGATATCGTCCGCCTCTTCCTCCTTCTCCACGATTTGACCGATTCCCATTGTACTCTGTATAGCCGCCTTGGCGTCGAGTGTCGTAGAGGGATTGGGTGGAATTCTGAAAGAAGAGAAAATAAGGATGCTTCAAAGTGAGCCTTGCGGTTTTGGGGCTGCTTAGGAGGCCTTGACTACAAACTACAAAACTCCTAAGCAGCCCCAAAACAGGAGGTTCTATTTTGACGTGCTTTATCTCTGAAACTAGCAGAGATGACAAAAAGTTGTTGACTAACAAATTGAAGATCTAGATTTGGGCTACATTTCATTAGTTAACAACTTTTTGATAACTTTCATGGTTTCTGAGATATACCGCTACAAAGTTTAAAGTCTAAGCAGCTCCAAAAGCCTCAAAGGCTAGGACTTGCTGTTTTGCCTTGTATCTCAAAAACTAAAACAGATGACAAAAAGTTGTCAACTAACAAAATAAAGATCTAATTTTGGGCTACAATTTTGTAGTTGACAACTTTTTGCTATCTTTCATGATTTTCAAGATATAGCGCGTCAAAGTAGACCGTCCTGTTTTGGGGCTGCTTAGCAACTTTGTAGTTTGTAGTCTTAGCAGCCCCAAAACCTTTGGAGCCTTGTATCTCTAAAATTAGCAAAGATATCAAAAAGTTGTCAACTAACAAAATGTAGATCTCAATTTTGGCTATAATTTTGTAGTTGACAACTTTTCTTTATCTCTCGAAATAACCAAAATACAACCATTTGAAAAACAAAAACTCACATAAGTATACCCAGACTGTTGATTCGGTGCAAACCGCTTCTTATTCATCACATTCGCATCGGGAGTCGTACTCCCACTGCCACCCCTCGACGTCACACTATCCGTATCATTGCTACGTCTTCTAGATCCCGAAGACGTCGCTTCTGATGTCAGTTTTTCGGGTCTCGGGGGTCGTTCCTCGTTCGCAAGGCTCTTCGTCGAGTCGCCTTTCCGCAGCATTCCCGGACGATAAATCTGGATTTCGGGGCGCGGTTTTCGACGGCGATCTGCCGACGCGTCTGATGATGTGGCGCCGTCTCCGTTCATAGTTCTGAAATTAGAAATATTGATTGAAAAGGTTAGAAAGTTGGAAGAAGTGGAAGAAGAGAGTAGAAGGCATTCCAAGTGTCCCATTAAACATTACAATTGGGGCAATGCAATGACCAGCGGGTTTTATGATAGAAACATGTCAATGTGACATGGAACTGACTAATTCAAGGGGATGGTGTGGGAAAATTGGGAAAAATTTGTGGAAATTATGTGAAAATCAGGAAATCAATAGTTCCATCTATAATGAGATGGAAAAGGGGTAAAGAGGGTAAAACTAAATATGAATTGTAGAAAATTTTGCGTAGATCATTTTGTTAGTTGACAACTTTTTGATATCTCTGCTAATTTTGAAGATACAAGGCTTTAAAAAATTTGGGGCTGCTAAGACTACAAACTACAAAGTTGCTAGCAGCCCCAAAATGGGAAGGTTGACTTTGAAGGGCTATATCTTGAAAACCATGGGAGATTTAAAAAAGTTGTCAACAAAAAAAATAAACTAGAAAAAATTTCCTATCTACTGATATAAAAATCGTAATTTTAAAAAAATTTTGAAGTACAGTAAGATTTTTTTGAAAATAGGCTAGACTACAAACTACAATTTTTATGCAGCGTGAGTTAGTTTCAAACGCGTATATCTAGAGAACCATTGAAGATATTAAAAAGTTGTCAATTAACAAAATAAACTACAGAAAATTTGCTATAAACTGGTAGAAATTTCAAATTTTTCAAAATTTTTTGAAGTACAGTAAGAATTTTTTGAAAAAAGACAAAAATTTTGGCCCTCAAGATGAAAATTTTCAAAAGTTAGGGAGTCCAAAATTTTTAAAAAATTCTAGACAACTAGAAAACGGTGCAAAACTCTAAAGACAATCTCCAGAAACATTTTCCCCTCCAAAAAAAAACCAAAAAAACTAAAAAAAAATCGCTCTTCATAAGCCTAACCCCAGGCAAAAGACACAAGGGGGGTTTACCCCCTTGTGTACTTTTGGTGGCTAATCAAACACCGAATCCGAAATTTAGCTTTGTCAGAGCGTCCCCCTAACACTGATAATACAATGATTCTGTGTTTGTGTTTGTCAAATGTTCGGGGGAGCGGAGCGGAGAAGAAAGTTACCGATTTCCGATTTTATTATACCCTCTAGAAACATTCAAGAGGGGGGTTTGTAGGGTTTATGGTTATGATGAAATACGCAAAAACGTTTAAAAAAAATCTAGAAACCTCGAAAATCATAAGAAAAAAACTTGCCACCAAGAAAAACATGTTTTCCCTTCTTATCCCTACCAGGTGGTCAGCTAGTATAGTCAACAGAAGATATCAGAGACAGAGAAAAGCAAAAAAAAGAGAGAAAAAAAGAGAAAACGTGCATTGTAACAAGACGAGAGGCACGCATCATGTGCGAATGGCAGAAACGGCGAGAGAGTGTGGGGAGTGAGAGACGCAGACAGTGGAGGGCAGAAGAGGGGACGCAATATGGCGTGAGGATGAACATTCGAAAGAGGGGTAATTATTGGATGGGCGGTTGGGAGATAGGGAGAACATCTGGACACCTAAATACAGGGTGATTGGACTAGATTAGATCAAAAAAGGTATACAATGAGGGAAGGTCACCTGAAAAATTTAGCCTCAACTTTGAGGCTTTGTAACTTTTTCCAAAATTTTTCAAAACTTATGAATTTAAGTGCATTTTGAAGATCCAAACAAGCTAAATGTTTTTGTAGTTGACAACGTTTTGCTATCTTTTATGGTTTCAGAGATATAGCGCTTCAAAGCAAGCCTTCCTGTTTTGGGGCTGCTTAGGGACTTTGTAGTTTGTAGTCAGCGCTTCCTAAGCAGCCCCAAAAACTAGACTTGTTATTTTGCCCTGTATCTCAAGATCCAGAAAAGGTAGCAAAAAGTTGTCAACTAATGAAATAAAGAACACAAAATTTGCTACAATTCGTGAGTTGACAACTTTTTGTTATCTCTTATGGTTTTTGAGATACAAGGTCTCAAAGTTAAGGTATCTGAAAAACAAGAAAAACACTGGAAATCACTGTAAAACCCTGCTAAAACTGGGTTTTCTATACACAAAAAGGATAAATCAACAATAAAACAATAAAATCAAGACAATAAAGTGCTAATAAATAATTTTTTCAAACAAAAATCTATCACTGTAATGGACAATTGGCCGCTATTGACCACAATGAACAAAGAGCTAATAAAAGACCGAAAAAATTAGAAAATCTATAATTTTCTGTACTAAATCAAACATGGGCTATCACTTTATGTGTAGTTTGCTCCTGATACAGATACTCCAACCGGAACCCATCATCCGGTCCCTTCCCTCATAAAGTCGAGTCGATTCTGACCGAGACATCCAACCAACCCGGAACAATCTTTGTCCTCCCCGTCCTTCTCTATCCAACTCTTTGCTCTTTCAATCCTCGTGGCTCTGTTTTTGCAAAAAATTGAGTTAAAGTACATCTTTTGGGACTTTGGGGCTGCTTAGGAGAGGGAGACTACAAACTACAAAATTGTTAGCAGCCCCAAAAGAATGGGTAGTTTTCAACGCGTTATATCTGGGAAAGGAAAAGAGGGTTTAAAAAGTTGTCAACTAATAAATTGTAGGAAATTTTGTGGGCTCCATTTTATTAGTTAACAACTTTCAAATATCTTCATGATTCTTGAGATACAGGTCAAAACACCAAGTGCGTTTTTTGGGGCTGCTAAGACTACAAACTACAAAGTTCGTAAGCAGCCCCAAAATTGACTTATTTTAAAGCGCTATATTTCAGGAACCATGAAAGATAATAAAAAATCGTCAACTAACATTTCGTAGCAAATTTTCTGGACTTTATTTTGTTAGTTGATAACTTTTTGCTACCTATTCTGGATCCCGAAATACAGGGCAAAAACCAAGACCTTCCCTTTGGTGGATCTAAGCAGCTCTAAACTTTGAAAAACACTGTAAACTTGTTTCAGATGGAATGTATCCGAGATGATATGCTCGATATTCCACGAGTTCTATTGCGTTGGATAGACCAGTCAAATGTAAGATAAACCCTAGAAGAACTAAGAGTTCTTTTCAGATTCGGGGGAGATATGACCAAAAATCTAATTTTTCAGAAAAAAAGTTACTTTTGACTTTGAAAAATCGTATCTTTGTCAGTTCTTGACTAAACTAAACAATTTAAAAAGCACTAGAACCACAATTTATTCACCTTTCTAATTTTTATTGACACTCTGTCATGAAAACTTGATCCTGCGTTGCTACATTGAAAAGTATCAACCTGGCTCGTGATACCAGTAGCCAGTTCTCAAAAACTGACCGTTAACTTTTGTTCTCAATAATTTCATTAGATGCAAAACACTTTTTTTGACATATTTGTAAGAGAAATACCCCGGGGGAAATGAAAATAAACTGGTCAAAAAATTCACTTTTCATTTTGAAATTTTGACTTTTTTTGCTAAATCTTTTATGGAGCTGCTGATGTCGGTTTTTATTATTTCAAAATGTTTGCACATTGTAGCCAGATAATTGTTTTATTGATTCCTTGCAATTCCTGATTGACTCCAGTACAAAATTTTTGAGCTACGGATCACCAAAGTTGAACAAAATTCTAGGCCTATTTTGGCAATGTTTCCTGGAAGTAATCAAAAAGTGACTTACTACAGTTTTGTAGATCTAAAAACGTCCTATACAATGACATTTTAGTTTGTAGCTTTAGCTCAAACATTTCTTGAGAAACTTGCATTTTGCCAATTTTCCCTATTTTGGCATTTGACCTAGGTTTTCCACGTATAGGGGTACGTTCAAAAAAAGTCGAAAAATTGAAATTTTCAAAAACCTCAGATGAGCAATTTTTACTTATTTTGTGCATAATTACAACAAAAAAACATGATTTGGAAGTTTCTGGAACTTTTCGATTTTCGACTTTTTTGAACGTACCCCTATACGTAGAAAACCTAGGTCAAATGCCAAAATAGGGAAAATTGGCAAAATGCAAGTTTCTCAAGAAATGTTTGAGCTAAAGCTACAAACTAAAATGTCATTGTATAGGACGTTTTTAGATCTACAAAACTGTAGTAAGTCACTTTTTGATTACTTCCAGGAAACATTGCCAAAATAGGCCTAGAATTTTGTTCAACTTTGGTGATCCGTAGCTCAAAAATTTTGTACTGGAGTCAATCAGGAATTGCAAGGAATCAATAAAACAATTATCTGGCTACAATGTGCAAACATTTTGAAATAATAAAAACCGACATCAGCAGCTCCATAAAAGATTTAGCAAAAAAAGTCAAAATTTCAAAATGAAAAGTGAATTTTTTGACCAGTTTATTTTCATTTCCCCCGGGGTATTTCTCTTACAAATATGTCAAAAAAAGTGTTTTGCATCTAATGAAATTATTGAGAACAAAAGTTAACGGTCAGTTTTTGAGAACTGGCTACTGGTATCACAAGCCAGGTTGATACTTTTCAATGTAGCAACGCAGGATCAAGTTTTCATGACAGAGTGTCAATAAAAATTAGAAAGGTGAATAAATTGTGGTTCTAGTGCTTTTTAAATTGTTTAGTTTAGTCAAGAACTGACAAAGATACGATTTTTCAAAGTCAAAAGTAACTTTTTTTCTGAAAAATTAGATTTTTGGTCATATCTCCCCCGAATCTGAAAAGAACTCTTAGTTCTTCTAGGGTTTATCTTACATTTGACTGGTCTATCCAACGCAATAGAACTCGTGGAATATCGAGCATATCATCTTGGATACATTCCATCTCAGAGGGTTTTTTACAAACTCTACAATGTTTCTATACAACCCCTCCCCTTGGTCTCATCCAAAATCTTGCCGCATCACAAACAACATCCTCCAAAGAGCCGCATTTCCGGCGAGTCCTCTGGGACTTGTTGGTGCCGTCGTCCCGGGAACTTTTGCCTTCTTCTTCTTCACATTCTTCCCTCCAAAAGACACACTTCTCCCTCTTCTTCTTCTTTTCCTTGTTGTCGTCTATCAATCGGCTAAAGATACATACACGCTAGACTCCGCCGCCCCGCACGCAACGTCTTCTTTTTGCAGTTGCTACTGAATTTGACAACTTTTTCGTTTTTCTGGGATGAAGTCAACTTTTTGTCTCCAATCTTTAGTTTTAGAGGGTATTTCTGGTTTTTGAAATATTGAAATGTAACGCAAAAAACAGTAACAATGTTTGGGGCTGCTTAGACTACAAACTACAAACTTTCTAAGCAGCCCCAAAATGGCAAGGCTCACTTTGAAGCGATATTTCTCAGGACCCATAAAAAGATTTTAAAAATTTGTTAACTATCATTTTGTAGCAAATTTTATGTACTTTATTTTGTTAGTTGACAATTTTTTGATAGCATTGCTGGTTTTTGAGAAACAGCGCTTTCTAGATGTTGGGACTGCTAAGACTACAAACTACAAAGTTGGCTAAGTAGGAATGTATCCCAAGTGCCGCGCCTGGTTCTTGACGGGAGTAGGGGCAAACAATGGACCCTTGGTGGGATAGTAAACCCACAAAAGGAAAAGTCTGCATGATTTTTCTTTTCCGAGATCTGACCAAAAAACTGTTTTTTTGAATTTTTTTGAAACTTTTTTTTTCAAAAAATTGTTTCTCCGTCAAAAATTGACTTTGGAAAATATTTCAAACACCATTTTGTGCAGAATTTTCTCGTCTTTTTGATAAAAATAACCGTTTCTGTTCAAAAAATTTGTGAGCCAAGTTATGATTGTCCAAGTGAGAGGGTGTCAAGACTCAAAATTTCGTTCTCGAAATTTGACCATAGGTTTTTGTTCTAACTAGTACCAAAAAATGCAACGCACTTTTTTAAGCATTTTTCTCGTTGACGTACCCCGGGGCAAATGAATATGAACTAGTCAAAAAATTCACTTTTCACTCTGAAATTTTGACTTTTTTTGCTGAAACTTTTCTGGAGCTGCTGATATTTGTTTTCACTACACCAAATTGCTTGCAAATTGTAGCCAGATAATTTTTCTATCGATTCCTTGCAGTTTCCAATAAACCCCAGTACAAAATTTTTGAGCTAGAGACCGCCAAAAATGAAAGACATTCTAGCCTTATTTTGAAAATGTTCTCGGGTAGTAATCAAAAAGTGATGTACTACATTGTTGTAGCCTTAGAAACACTTCATATGATAGCACTTTAGTTTGTGGCTTTAGCTCAAACACTTCTTGAGAAATTTGAATTTTTCAAATTTCCCTCATTCTAGCCTCTGACCTAGTTTTTCCACGTACCCCTATACGTTCAGAAAAAGTCGAAAAATGAAAAGTCTCAAGAACTTCACATATGCAATTTTTACTCAATTTGTGCATAATGACAACAAAAAAACACGATTTGGAAGTTTGAAAAATTTTTCATTTTTCAACTTTTTTTGAACGTATAGGGGTACGTGGAAAAACTAGGTCAGAGGCTAGAATGAGGGAAATTTGAAAAATTCAAGTTTCTCAAGAAGTGTTTGAGCTAAAGCCACAAACTAAAGTGCTATCATATGAAGTGTTTCTAAGGCTACAACAATGTAGTACATCACTTTTTGATTGCTACCCGGGAACATTGCCAAAAAAGACTAAGAATGTCTTCCATTTTTGGCGGTCTCTAGCTGAAAAATTTTGTACTGGGGTTAATTAGAAATTGCAAGGGATCAATAGAAAAATTATCTGGCTACAATTTGCAAGTTATTTGGGGTGATAAAAATAGATATCAAGAGCTCCAGATAAGTTTTGGCAGAAAAAGTCAAAATTTCAGAGTGAAAAGTGATTTTTTTGACCGGTTCATATTCATTTGCCCCGGGGTACGTCAACGAAAAAAATGCATAAAAAAGTGCGGTGCATTTTTTGGTACTAACTAGAACAAAAACCTATGGTCAAATTTCGAGAACGAAATTTTGAGTCCTGACACCCTCTCACTTGGACAATCATAACTTGGCTCACAAATTTTTTCAATAGAAACGGTTATTTTTATTGGAAAGCCAAGAAAATTCTGCACAAAATGATGTCTGATTCTTTTGCCAAACTTGATTTTTGACAGAGATACAATTTTTTGAAAAAAAAATTTAAAAAATTTTCAAAAAAACAGTTTTTTGGTCATATCTCGGAAAAGAAAAATCATGCAAACTTTTCCTTTTGTGGATTTACTATTCCACTAAAGGTCCATCTTTTGCCCCTACTCCCGTTAAGAATCAGGCGCGGCACTTGGGATACATTCCTACTAAGCAGCCCCAAAACCGAAAAGCTCACTTTGAAGTGCGATTTCTCAGGAACCATAACAGATAACAAAAAGTTGTCAACTAACAAAATAAAGCTCTTTTTGAGGGCTATAATTTGTTAGTTGACAACTTTTTCCTACAATTGCTCGTTTTTGAGATACAGCTCTTTTTGCTCAAGTTTCTCCTATCTAAAACATCATCTTTTGACTCTCACAGCTCAATCATCATGTTTTTTCTCATTCGTAGCTTTTTATTTTATATTTCAGACCCAATCCCTTTCTCCAAATGATAGAAAAATAGCCTCAAGTTACAAAAATGAGGGACGAAGTCAGATCGTTCTGCCTCAAAGTCACCACTTTTGTGCGGACTGTAAGTTGCTTCAATTTCTTCAATTTTTTGAGCGGTTTCATCCATTTCAGGCCACAATCTTCACAATAACTCATGTAGGACTATGTTTCCTCGTGGCTTTGTATGCAGTCGCTGGGGCCTTCATGTTCCAGGCAGTGGAGTATCCTTATGAAGTTGGATTGCAGGGAAAAGTCAGGAATGGGTCGGAGAAGGTATGTAGGGACTTTAAAATAATATGAATTGATAGAGAAAAACGTGAGGAACATTTTGTTAGTTGACAACTTTTTGATTGCTTTGCTGGTTTTGAAGATACAGGGCGTGAAAGTTTTGGGGCTGCTAAGACTACAAACTACAACTTTCGCTAAGCAGCCCCAAAATCCCCAAAACAGGAAGGCGCACTTTGAAGTGTTATAACTCGAGAACCATAAGAGATATCAAAAAGGTTTCAACTAACAAAATGTGCAGAATTTCTTCATCTATCAGTTTCAATACTCAAATTTAGTTGAAACTTTATAGTTCCCTCGTTTCAGGTCGTAAACGACATATATCGATTCATCAACAAAAAGAACGTCATCGAGGAGACAGCCGTGAAAAACGAGTCCCAGTGGGCTTTAAAAGAATTCGAGATGCTTCTCGTGCATGCTATGAACTTTGAAGGTACGGTAGCAGAGAGTGTTGTGGTTATTTATGAGTTTCAGGCTATGATGAGCATGATGAGGAGCGCCCAACTTTTCAATGGACCTTCTCTGGAGCGTTGCTGTACTCTATCACTGTTTTCACCACGATTGGTAAGTTTTTGATGCAATTTTCAGGTGTTTTTTATATGAATCGATAGATCTCATTAAGCTTAACAAGTTTGTTATACTTTAAATTTAACGAAAAAATTTTCTAAAAGCAGTTTAGGGCTCTCAAAGTTCAGCACATGCTCAATGTAGAGGGTCTAGAGACTTTGAACCTTTAAAACATTGCTTTAAAATGTTTTTCATAAAATTTAAAGTACTACAAAGTTGCTCAGCTCATTTAGATCTATCGATTCATATAACAAACTTTTTTCTAAGAACCCTCAGAATCCCATATTCCCCCTCTTCCCCTTTCCCAACCCATCGTTTTGTCATAGCACCCTTGGGACCGTTTTGCTGACGAAACCAACCAATTTTTTAACGATTTCTAAATTTGGCATAGAAGAGAAACAAACTGAATGTGTTTTATCCATTAAAACTGTTTGAAAAACTAATTAAAATGAAAACAAAAAAATTTCAGGTTACGGTCACATTTGCCCGAAAACGGATACAGGAAGATTGCTTACCATTTTCTATTCGGTTTTGGGGATTCCATTAATGCTGTTGTGTCTTGCAAATATTGCAGAAACACTTGCACAGGTACAGAAATTAATAATTTGGTAGTTGAAGGTTACCAGAAAGGCTAAAAACTTAGTACGATGTTCCAAAATTCCGAGTAACACAAAAACTATCAAAACAAAAAATGGCAGTTGGATTTTTGCCCATAACTCAAAAGGCATTAGAGATAGCAAAAAGTTGTCAACTAATAAAATAAAGAACGCAAAATTTGCTACAAAATGTTCGTTATTGATTTTTTTAATATCTCTTATGGTTTCTGAGAAATAGCGCTTTAAAATAAGCCTTGCCATTTTTTTTTGTTTTGGGGCTGCTTACGAACTTTGTAGTTTGTAGTCTAACCAGCCCCAAATTCTTTGAAGCCCTGTATCTTCAAAACTAGCAAAGATATCAAAAAGTTGTCAACTAACAAAATGTAGCTCTAATTTCAAGCTATATTTTATTAGTTGACAACTATCCACCATCTCCTACCATTCCCGAGATATAACCCATTCTTTCCAGGTGTTCACCTACATCTACTTCAAACTCTGTTGCGCCTACTGTCGCTGGCAAAAAAATCGTCGTAGAGTCCGCAGAGCAGCTCTATCATTCCGTTATCACCCTAACGCCGCAGTAAACGTCAGAAGAGTGCAGAGCTCTCGGAGCAACCAAAGATACAATACAGTGAGAAGACATGCCTCACTGAATCGCTCCAGGACCAGGAGTAATGACACAAAGTCTGTGAGGAGTTTTAATAGGTTAGGCGGGTTTTCAAGGGTTTTCAAGGCTTGTAGAGCATAATTTAGGTATGATACAACCAGCACAACAGCTCCCCAACCGCAACGCTTCGATACAATGTCTCTGCCGGGTCGGCGAAAAATTAGCACGCAGAGTAGAAGTCCAAATGGAACGGTTCCAAGGATCCCGAATTTCCCGCAGTCTAAACGGTAGTTCTGCTAGTTTTGTATTGTCAAAATTGACTGATTCTAGAAGCTTCCGAGGCGGAAACCTCCAAAAATCCAACACAGCGATCAATATGGAGCAATTGTACACGGATGAGAAGAAGAAGAGAAGAGGAAGGCACGCGATTAGTGAGAGTCCTGCGAGAGAGTATAAAGGTTGGTTTTTTGTTGTTTTGAAGCTTTTTACACTGTTTTTTTATGTTTCAATTTGTTTAGGAGGCCTTCTAGTCCGCGCCCAACATCAACCAGAAGAGGGAGTCGTGGATTTGAAGGCTTATGGTGGATCTGCTGCGGCTTTTCATGATTTGGTGACCCGAAAAAGGAGAGAAGAAGTTCCAAATGTTATCATATCAAGGACTAGGGATGAGGATGTGAAGTCGGATCCAGAAAAAACGGAGGAGACCAGTGTAAGTTTTGTGTTGACGTTCTGCTCTGTATCTATAGAACCAAAGGAGGTATTGGAAAGTTGTCAACTAACAATTTGTAGATTAAAATGCGCTCTTTATTTTGTTAGTTGACAACTTTTTGGTAGCATTCTTGGTTTTTGAGATACAGCGCGTTTTAGATTTTGGGGCTGCTAAGACTACAAACTACAAAGTTTGTTAGCAGCCCCAAAACCAATGGCTAGTTTAGAACGCGTTATATCTAAAGAAAAAAGAGAAATAGAAAAAAGTTGTCAACTAACAATTTGTAGACCAAAATGTGATCTTCATTTTGTTAGTTGACAGTTTTTCAATATCGTTGCTGGTTTTTGAGGTACATCACTTCAAAGTTAGTCCTATTGATTTGGGGCTGCTTAGCAATTTTGTAGTTTGTAGTCTTAGCAGCCCCAAATTTTTGGAGCTCTGTATCTTTGGAACTATAAAAGATATCAAAAAGTTGTCAACTAACAAAATGAAGCTCGAATTATTAGCTACAAGTTATAGGTTTACAACTTTTCTCCATCTTTTTTCGATCTCAAGATATCAACCAACAAAAGCCATCAACTTTCAGATGTCGCTAACCGACGATGAAGAAATTCAAAAACCAAAGAACACATGTTCCAAAGAACTTCGAGAGAAGGAAATGATGATGATGCACTCAATGACTCACAAGCAACCAAGTATGGATAGTAGTACTTCCAGAAGACTCCGGGATATCGATGGAAGGAGTTATCGATCGGATAGATCCGAGAGATCTGATGAGATGTCATTGCATTCGTTGAGGAGGAATGTAAGCTGGAAGATTTTAGTGAAACCCTAGTTTCTTAAAAACACTTTCAGGGCCACCGAACCCATGAAAAAATGCCAGTAAGCGTCGGCATCTGTATCGTCTTCGCGTTCATCTCAGGTGGTGCTTGGCTTTTTGCCTGGTGGGAGAATTGGAATGGATTTGATGGGGCGTACTATTGTTTTATCACTTTGAGGTATGTTTGCCTATTTTTATGATATTTGAGGCTCTGGGGCTTTGGGGCTGCTGAGAAATTTCGTAGTTTGTAGTCTTAGCAGCCCCAAAATTTAGACCTTTTGTTTTGGGCTCTATCTCAAAAACCAGAATAGTTAATGAAAAGTTGTTAACTAACAAAATAAAGAACACATCTAGATCTACAAATTGTTAGTTGACAACTTTATGTTATCTCTTTTCCTTTTCTTGATATAACGCGTTCAAAACTACCCTTTGGTTTTGGGGCTGCTAACAAACTTTGTAGTTTGTAGTCTTAGCAGCCCCAAAATCTTTGAAGCTCTGTATCTCAAAAACCAGAATAGTTATAGAAAAATTGTCAACTAACAAAATAAAAAGCACATTTAGATCTACAAATTGTTAGTTGTCAACTTTCCAATATCTCCTATACTTTTCAAGATATTCATCCATTATCTTTTCAGCACCATTGGCTTCGGAGACATCGTTCCCGGGCAAGCTCTTGACGAAGGAAGTCAGGAAAAACTTGTTGTTTGTGCACTTTATCTACTCTTTGGAATGGCATTGATTGGTAATTAACAAAAAAAACCACAAAACAATAGAAAAATTGCGAAATTTTTTAGCCATGTGCTTCAAACTAATGCAAGACGACGTTGTCCAAAAAGCCAGATGGCTCGGACAGAAAATTGGAATTCTAGGTAACATTTTCAGCTTTTTCTTGTCATTGTGCTATCGTTCTGCTTCTAGTCCACTCAGTTTATAGGATTTACAGCCCGGCCGTTCGAATTGTCCCGTGAAATCGCGAAACACGCCGTTTTTCTGTTCGGAGCTTCGCTTTCAAGTATTGCTTTTGTTTTCTTTGCTTTTTTGCTTTTTGCTATTAGTTTGAACCTTAATAGCATGAAAATACAAAGGAATTTCAGTCCGCGACGAATCCTCGGAATCCGAGTCAGATTTCGATGATGACATGATAGAGGAAGATGAGGAGGATTTGAGTGAGGAGAGGAATGATCAGGTATATGTAAGTAGAATAGTTTGCTTTGTTTGGGGAGGTATAAGTTTGGTAAAACATTAATTTGATGAGTAAAAAATTTAGATTAAAAAATTTTTGATAAAAAAAAAATTTTTTGAAAAAAAAATTGCTTCTCACTTTTTTGAATTTTCCGGCTTTATTTTCGAAGCATTTAAAAAGTTGTTAATTAACAAAATGAAGCTTAGAAAATTTGCTACAAGTTGTTAGTTGACAACTTTTTTATATCTTTCATAGTTTTTTAGTTATACGCTGGCAAAAATTTGTGCGCACTCTTTTTTGCGGTTTTTTTGAGTGTCGCCAGATTTTGAATTTTCCTAGGATTTCGGTAAGAAATATCAAAAAACTGTTAACTAACAAATTAAACTAGAGAAAATTTGCTATATTATGGCTAAATTCAAATATTTTTTTCGCTTTTTATAACCCAATTTTTCCTAACTCAAACCCATACCTCTCCAATTTGCCCCCACTCTAACTTTCAATTTCTCAAGGCATTTTAGGACAAACGAACCATTTCCTCTGGCTCATCAAAGCAAAATGAAGAGTATATACACCCAAAAAGGTATCATCATCGACGATAATTATTTTTAAAAAAATTTTATTGGACTTTTTTGAAAATCGCACTTTTTTGGGTCAACAAGTTTTGGGTATTGGTATTTTTCATTATTTCTGACCGCTTGCTTTTTTTACAATATAAACATTTATTCTATACACATTTTACAATCCAAAATCATAATTTGGCTCTCCCTTAACATAGTCCTTGAAGAATCCCACAGCAACATCAGTCGGTTGGCTGGAAGCCAAGACTGCAGGGATTTGCTCCACTTTTTTGTACCAAGCAGTCAGTTTTGGGTATTGTGGACCAGGAAATTCCGTAGCGGAAAGTGGGAAATTTGGGAGAAGATGGGCGAGCCATTGGCCGCGTTGGATGTTCGGGAAGAGCAGGTAGTCGACGTAGCCTGGTTTGGAGGTTCCTGAAAAGAGTGATATCTTGAGAATGAGTAGAGATGAAAAAAATTGTCAACTAGTAAATTGTAGCTCATGAATTGAGCTTTATTTTGTTAGTTGACAACTTTTTGATAACTTTGCTGGTTTTGAAGATACAAGCCTCCAAAGAGTTGGGGCTGCTAAGACTACAAACTACAAACTTCCTAAGCAGCCCCAAAACGGGAAGGCTAACTTTAAAGCTCTATATCTTAAAAATTATGAAAGATATCCAAAAGTTGTCAACAAATAACTTGTAGCAGAGGATGTGAGCTATATTTTGTTAATTGACAACTTTTTGATAGCTTTGCTGGTTCTTGATTTATAAGGCTCCAAAGAGTTGGGGCTGCTAAGGCTACACACTACAAAATTGCTAAGCAGCCCCAAAATCGAAAGGCTAACTTTGAAGCGCTATATCTCAGGAACCATAAGAGATGGCAAAAAGTTGTCAACTAGTAAATTGTAGTTGATAATTTGAGCTTTATTTTGTTAGTTGACAACTTTTTGATATCACTGAAGGTTTTTGAGTTAGAGCTCAAAACAAAAAGTCTAAATTTTGGGGCTGCTAAGACTACAAACTACACACTCCCTTAGCAGCCCCAAAGTTTTTCAGCTATGAAAACGAACTAAACTACTTACCAGAAAAGTACTCAGCAGTCAACAAGCTCTCCGCATCCTCCACAGCCTTCTTCAACACTGCATACTTCTCCTCCAGCAACTTCGGGTCTTCCCGAGCCCCCACAGTTCCAAAAATTGCCGGAGCAACCGCTACAAGTCGCTCCAAAAGCAGTTTCTGCTGCGCTTTCTCATAAGGATCAGTTGGCAAGACCCTATTCGCTGGGAACAGATCGTCCAAATACTCCGGAATCACCGCAGACTCAATAACCACCTTCTTTCCCTCCTCATGCTCCAAAGTTGGCACTTGTCCCTTGAAATGTTTCTTGAAATACCAATCCGGTTTGTCTTTTAGATGGATATTGATGACTTCAGTGGGGATATTGTGGATTGCAGCGTAGATCAGAGCACGTTGAGCCCATGGGCAGAAGCGCATGTTGTAGATTCGGAAGGTTCCCGGGGCTGGTGGGGATGGAGCGGGGTCGCCTGAAAAGGGGAGATAGAAAAAAGTTGTCAACTAGTAAAATGTTGGAAATTTTGTGTAAATCATTTTGTTAGTTGACAATTTTTTGGTATCTTGCTCGGTTCTTGAGATACAAGGCTTCAAAGACTTTGGGGCTGCTAAGACTACAAACTACAAAGTTCGTAAGCAGCCCCAAAACAAGAAGGCTTACTTTGAAGCGCTATATTTCAGGAACCATAAGAGATTTTTAAAAGTTGTTAACTGGTAAAATGTAGCCTAATTTAAGCTCTTTATTTTGTTAATTGACAACTTTTTGATATCTCGCTCTGTTTTCGAGATACAAAGCTCCAAAGAATTTGGGGCTGCTAAGACTACAAACTACAAAGTTTGTTAGCAGCCCCAAAACAAGATGGCTCACTTTGAAGCGCTATATCTCAGAAACTATAAGAGATTTTTAAAAGTTGTTAACTAATAAAATGTAGCCCAATTTAAGGACTTTTTTTTGTTAGTTGACAACTTTTTGCTGAATCTTATGGTTCAAAAGTTATAAGCTATTTTCTGCTAGCCACCACTATTTTTTCCACTATTGGCCCTGATGGACTTTACATTTCCATTTCTCCCAATTTTTTGGTAACAGATACCAAAAAACAGTCAACTAACAAAATAAACTAGAGAAAATTTGCTATCTAACGGTATTTTTTTCAAATTTTTTCCAACATACCATTTCTCAAAACAGGGGTGTTAACGCCAGTAAGCGATGAAGACATTCTTAGCGAGATTCTTTGAAGGAAGATTCTGAATTATGATGGGGTTTTTATTTTATTTTTAAATGATCAGATAAAACAGCAGAAACAGGCCAAAAAGACGGCAAATGGTATGAATAAATACCCTGTCCGGAGACACGAAAGACGCAGAACGATGATGACAATGTTTTCTGCGTCTCTCGCCGTCCCACACTCTCTCGATTGTTTGTTGACCCGATGACATCAAAGTTCAGTGCAATTTCTTACCCCGAGGACAGCATTTTGAGGGGAAGTCACAAAACTGACAGATCTCGAGCAGACGGATCCTTTTCCGAATGATGACAATTTGAGGGACCCCGTTGAGGGAGGAACGGGGATTTCGATTTGTCAGCATAACAAATGATCGAGTTGAACGAGAAAATGACTACAATGTATTATGGTGTTGCATCAGAAATAGGCATCATTCTAGCCTGGGTACAGTTTTGAACACAGAAAAAAATTTTAAAAATAAAAAAAAATTTATTGAAATTTTTTCAATTACTTCTCCAAATTCCCACTCCCTCGTGGCAAGAGTCCACGATCAATCCTTCAATTTTTTCAATACAGACGTACATCATTACTGGATGGAGAATGCAATCATTGTGAAACTCGTATTTGATAAATTTATCGCCATGTTTTTTTGCTGCCTGGAAAAAAAAAATTCAAAAAAAAATTTCGAAAATTTTTTTTTGACACGAAAAAAAAATCAAATCAAATTTTCAATTTTTTTTTAAACATACCTCAACCATGAACGTAAACTCTTCAAGTGTCACCACGTGCTCTCGGAAAATGACACCTGTAAAATGAGCCAATTTTTCCATCGGCACTTGAGCGTTGCTAAGATCCACCCAAGTTGCATTTTTCCAGTGCTCAATTGCAGTTAATTGGGGCAAATTCTGAAAACAAAATGTTTCATTGAATAGGAAATTTTCTCTAGCTTATTTTGTTAGTTGACTGTTTTTTAATATCTTCTACAGTAATCCCAGGAAAATTCAAAATGTGCGCGCTACCAAAAAATGGTGGCATGGGGTGGTTACTTTTTGGCCGGTAACTCTAGAACAATAAAAGATATTAAAAAGTGATTAACTACAAAGTTATAAAGCTATAAATTTTCTATCGAATGCACTGTAAATCATAATTTTGCATCTAAAATTGAATTTTCTACAATTTTTCAAAAATAATCCGAGAAAAATTGAAAAATAGTCAGTATTGCTTTTTTCAATCATATCTCGATTCTAATGAAAGATATCAAAAAACGGTTAACCACGCAAATAATCAGCAAATTATAAGCTACATTTTAAAATAAGAAACCCTTCGAAAAACCAACCTCCTCTTCAGAAAACCGTCCCAAAATCAGACCTTGCACAGTTTCAGGAGAGAAAATTTGCAAAATTTCCACAACGTCCTGCTCTATTTTCTGGCCGGTCCCTGACAAGTCCAACACGCTCACATTGATTCCTTTTAGCTTTTTCTGTTTTAATTGAAGCCCAATAATGTTCCAAAACATGGATCTCTCATTTTTTAACTTCAGAAAATCTTCCTGACCAAGAGGGCAAGGAAGCAGACCATTCGAGTCCTGATAAATCACACAAAACACTCCAATTGTGGTTTTTGGACTTGAGAAAGTGGATAAAAACTCCGAAACATTGGTATCCATCGAATTATGATATCTGATTGTCAGCAATTTTCCAGAAAAGTCGTGAAATTTGAAAATCATTTCATCGATTCCCAAAATGAGTTCTACTTTTTGATAATGAATTTTTTTGGTTCCGGTGACAATTGTTTGTAAACGTTTTGAGCATTTTTTGAGAGAATGTCTGAAAAAATTTGTTAGAAAAGAGGTTTTAAAAAATTTCAAATAATTTTTTTTCAAAATTTTTTTTTTCTAATTTTTAAAAATTTTTTCGGTAAAAACAACTATTACTAGGTTTCAAATTTTTTAGTAATTTTAGTTCTTGTAAAAAATATGTTTTCAATTGGTACAGAACCCAGAAAACTCAAAAAACCCAATTTCGTGGCGAGACACGAAAAAAAAATTTCAAAAAATTAGCATTCAAAAATATTGACAATTTGGGTGTTTTTGGTGGTTCTAGCTTGATTCTTTTAGGTTTTTATAATCAAAACGATAAAAACAAGTGTCAAAAACCTAGTTCCAGTTGTTTTTCTAAACAAAAAAATTTTCGAAATTTTTTTGAAAAATCAAAAAAAAAATTTTTTTTTTTTGGAATTTTTTCTTTTTTTTCGTTTTTTTTCTAGGTTTTCAGCATTTTTTATCAATAAAAAATTACAAAATCATTCCAAAACCATAATAACCCCCAAAAACCTAATTTCGTGATAAGACCCAAAAAAAATTCAAAAATTATTTACCTTTCAAAAAAATCCAGTTTTTCGATAATTTTTTCCAATACAATTCTAGGCATTTCGGAGAGTATTGGCAGTGGTTTGGGCATTGTTAAAAAAACAGACTAATAGACTAGAGACCCATTCGATTTTTTACAGACCTTTTTTATGGATCCAATTGAGCAAGTGCGCTCTAATGACAAATATTGTTTTTTACATGGCGATTTTTACTGGAAAAAAATGGTTTTAAAAAAAGAAAAAAAATTCGTGTAAAATCCGGAGAAAAACAAGCCTAATTCATTTTCTCATTTCGACAATCAAACATTTATTTACTATTCCGTATCGACCGATCTACTGGAATCCGCCGTTCTTGGGTTTGTAGCCGAGTTTGTGAGCAACTCCTTCGTAGACTGGGCTCTCGTCGAAGGCGACCATTCGGGAGGCGTGCAGGTCACGGGGAGCCTTCGAGACATTCGAGTGCTTTCCATCGCAAATCGGTCTGGTGTCGGTCTGTTTGCAGTCGCACAATGGGTAGTCACCGGTCTTCTCTACCTGAAAATCACCAATTTTACTCATTTGCATTAGGAAATCGATAAAAATTACCTGGAAGCTGACTGGGCGAACATTGGTGAGACCACTGATCTTGTGGGTTCCGTCGCAGAATGGCTGGAATCAAAATTCATGGGTAAATTGAGTTTACTAGGGGAACAAACCTGAGTGATGCTCAATCCGCACGAGCACCAGTTGTACGTCTTGCCGGCTTCCAAGCGGACACGGTTTGACTTGGTTCCTGCTGGTTTTCCCTGGAAATTCATAAATGTTTGTGAAATTTAGGGTGTTATTTAGGTAGAACATAGCAAAACAACACTTGGAAATTGTTTTGAAACACTTTTTTCCAAGATTTCTATGAAAAACTCACTTTGTAAGGAAGGACATCGGCGGAGTAGCTCTGGACGATGACTCCGCGGGCTTTTCCACGCACTGATGATGTCTAAACAATGAAACATTGATTTCAAACGTTTTTCGCTGAAAATTACCAGCGGAGTGACGGTTTGAAGCTTCTGACAGGCGCGGCCGAGCATGGTTTCCTGGTTCCCTGGAAAAATGAGTTTTTAGACATTACAGCGGGGGAAAGTAAGCGGAAATAGATAGAAAAACATGCAGATTACAAATTTACATCAAAATAAGCAAGAAAAATCAACAAATTAGTAAAATTTTCGTGAAAAAACAAAGAAAAATCGGTGCCGTGCGAGCTGAAAAACGGCGAATAATGCAAACGCGCTCCACTGAACTGTCGGATCCTAGGCCACGGCCACCGATTTTTATTTATTTTTCCCAATTTTCTCATTTTTTTTACCTTTTTTCACCCATTTTCCTTATTTTCAGCTCAATTTTCTGCTAAAATTCATGAATTACAGCATGAAAATTAACGAGAACTCTAAAATCGTCTCCCTCAAATGCGAATTAGTGCCATACGAGCCTTGCCACGTGGAAAAGTACCATCAATGGATGGAAGATGAGGAAATTCGACGATTGACCGGTTCGGAAAGACTATCGTTAGATGAGGAGTACGAGATGCAAAGATCCTGGAGGCAAGACGAAGATAAATTGACGTTTATCATTTTGGAATGGGATTCTGGAGTGGAGAAGAAGTCAGAGGTTGGTTTCTGGATTTTGAGGGTAAAAATTTTGATTTTTCTTCTTAAAAAAAAGCTAAGCGCTTTGAAATGCGTGTGTTCAAGCCTGAAAACACTATAAATCTCAAGTTAATCTATTCCAGGAAGATCGAATGATCGGCGACGTGAACCTGTTCATTGGCGAGGAAGAGGCGGAAGTGGAGATTATGATAGCTGAAAATAGAGCAAGAGGAAAAGGAATTGGTCAGGCAGCTGTTTCTTTGATTATTTCTTATGCTATAAATGTGAGTTTTTCATTTTCAAAAAAAAATTTTTTTTTCTAATTTTGAAAAAAAAATTTTTTTCTAATTTTGAAAAAAAAAATTTTTTGAAAAATTTATTTAAATTTTTTCAGAACCTCTCAATCCAAAAATTCTGCGTAAAAATCACCGATGACAATCTGCCAAGCTTATCTCTCTTCGAGAAACTCGGATTCACGCGCCGGAGCCACTCAACCGTCTTCAAAGAGCACACTTTGGAGCTTCCCGATTCGAAATTCGACCATTTTGAGAGATATTTTCGGGATAATGCGAGGATTATGGATTATCGTTGATGAAACACAATGAAAAGTGATGGATTTAACAAGGAATTTAACAAAAAATAGCAAATCTTAACGACAAAACCACAAAAATGCAAAAAAAAACAGTCTAATTTCTATACAACAAAATCTCCTGATCCAAGCAGGAATCCTTAAACTTTGAATTCCGGTAAAGTTGGATAAAATGCTTTGCAGCTCTATCAAAATCCCATCGTTCTCCTAATTGGCTTTGAATTCTAAAGTCATTGACAGCAGCACTTCGAGCCAACAGTTCCTGAATTGAGTCGATTGGTCCTTCTTTGTCGATTTTGATTTTGATTTTAAGGAGCTCCAAATACGAGAAATCGCCGGTTTTGTTGAGCCAGTAGAGCAGATAATCGGCGAGGTAGTACAGATTGACATGACTTTCCAGGACAAGATCACACATTGCAAGTTTCATAGCGTCTTCGACGTTTCGATGCGATGGGGAAAGGACTCCGGGAGTGTCGATGATGTAGACGGGAGGCTTGTCGAGGACACGGACTCGGTTTTGAACACGCACTGTTACTCCTGGTCTGGAAAATGGGATTTGAAAATAAACAATTTGTCTAGGGGTTTTTTGGAATTTTTTAATAATTTTTCTGAATGTTTTCCTCATTTTTCAAGGGCTTTTCCAATTTTTTAAAAAATATGAAGAGCTTTTCAATTTTTTCGAAAAATTCTGGAACGTTTTCAAATTTTTTAAAATTTTTCTAGGGATTTTTCGAATTTTTCAGAAAAATTGGATAATTTTTTCAATTTTTTGAAATTCAATTGATTTGGTTTTCAAAAATTTCCAAATGCAGATAACATTAATCGGATTGTTTCAAAAAAATACACAAAGTACTAATAAATCAAAAAAAATTGTTTCGAATTTTAGAACATGTCTCTGATTTTTTGAAAAAAAAAACTGTTCGGTTCGGGCATTTTTCTAATTTTCCGGGATTTTTTCTATGCTTTTTAATTTTTTAAAAAATTAATTTAGAAGATTTTTCCGACATTCAGGTTTATTTTGGAAATTTTAGATTTTTTTAAAATTACAGGATTTTTTTCAAAAAATTCAAAAAAAATTTCAAAAAATTCAAAAAAAATTTCAAAAAATTCAAAAAAAAATTTTTTATTCAAAACTACTCGAACAAATTTTTTAGTGCAGATAAAATTTGTCGGGGTGTTTTAAAAAAGTACAAAAACAACCAGAACATCGAAAAAATTTGGCTTAGAATTTTTTTTTTAATTTTTCAGATAAATGAAATTTAATTTTTTTTTCAAACTTGGTTAAAAATTAAAGTTGAGAGCTGCAACTTGGGTCAAATTTCTAATTTTTCTCTTAATTTTAAAGTTTAAAAACCAAAAATTTACCTCGCCCCAGCTTCCACAGCCTTCTTTTTAATCCCAAGTGTATGAGTCCGCATCGCATTAATCAACGAAGACTTTCCCACATTCGGAATGCCCACAACCATCGCTTGATACTCGGTTTTGACGGTTCTGTTGAATCTCGGCGTGTTTTCCAGAGCTTCTAACATTGAGTTTTTCACATCGTTCAGCGCCCTCTAAATGGATGGTTGAAGGTGAGGAAAAAATTGAAAAATCACCTGGGAAGTCGTCGTTTGCAATCTGTGAATAGCACTTTTTGAACGCCTCTTTCGTAGTAGTAGTCCTCGATTTTTCGTCTAAAACAATTGAAAAAAATTTTTTTTGAAAATTTTGAAAAAAATTTTAGAAATTTTTCAGAAATGAAAACTCACTTATAAACCTTCATATCAATAAGATCACACTTATTGAGCACCAAAATATGCGGTCTAATCGCATAAAGACGCTTGAAAAACTGCTCATTCCGGCCGGTAACTGGGATTCTGGCATCATGGACTTCAATAACGAGATCCACGGATCGTAACTTGGCTTCCATAACTTTGAGCTGGACTGACATGTGCATTGGAAACCAGGTTCGATAATCGTATTGAGCCGGAAGGGAGAAGGTGTCACGGAGTTCTGGAATTTTTTCTTTTTGATTTTTCTGTCTATTTTTTCAATTTTCTATTGAAAGAATAGCAAATACACTTTCTATTCACAATTCATTTTGTGCAAATATTGAGAATTCAGTGAGAAATGCGCAATTTCTCACACAATTTCTGTTATTTTCGACAAAATTTTGATTTTTTGATTTACCCGCCAGAACCGGTAGTGATGAGCTGAAGAATCGCTTTGTTGAGTGGAATGCTAGCATTTTTGATGAGGAGAAGCTGAAAATTGCATCATGCGCTTAAAAAACAGTTGAAATAGTCGAAAACATGGAGAAAATTGAGCAAAAACACAAGAAAAATGACGAATTTTCGTGAAAATTTGAAAGAAAGGTACTGTAGATATTTAAAGGCGCATGCCAAAATTTGTTCAAAGGTCTCGACGCGATTAATTTTAATTGCGTTTTTAAGGCTAAAAACTAGATTAAAACTGATTGGGACTATTGAAATTGTTTGAAAAAATGTTAAAATTTCATTTTCAACAACAAAATTGCAAAAAATCTGCTTATTTTCTATGAAAATCCGTTAAAAACACCTTTTCCTGTTTTGCTAGGCTACCGTAGTAAAGTTTAAAGGCGCATACTCGAAATCAACGATTGGTCTCGCAACGATTTCAATTTTTTTTCAATTTCTTGATGATTCTCGATGGAATATGGGAAAACAGATATGTTTCGTGAAAAACTGATTACATATTCAAACTCAGCAAACAATTAGCTAGCAAAACAAGTTGTTCATGCAGAAAAATGAACAAAAATGAGGTTTTTTGTGGGTTACTGTAGCAAAAAAGCTGAACTCAGAATAACAGAAGAAGCCAAAGCTCTAAAATCGTAATGAATACTCATTTTCCTACCAAAAAGCGGTCAACCGCATAATCTCTCGGTCTGGGAGACGCAGACAGCCGGACAGTCTCGCTGACGCACTACTGGATGAGTGTTCCCGATATTCCACGATTCTCGGTCATTTTCCCTCTCTTCTTTTCGGTTGCTTCCCGTACACTTTTTCTCAACAATTGGCTCTCCTTCGACTCACCTACATGTGTTTTCAATTCGCCAGAAGCTTGCGAAACGCCCAGCAAGAAATTGACTCTCTCTCATTTTTGTGTAATAAAGAGCCTCTTTTCGTGCAATTTTCGGGGGAGAAACGGCTAAATGAATGGAGGTTTTGCTTTGTGGAGCGTTTGCTGGTTTTTCTGGCCTGTTTCTGATTTTTTAGAATTTTTTAAGCGGTAGAAATAATTTTTTTTAGACCGGGTTTTTGACCATTTTGAATGGAAAATGTCAGTGTCTAGTAATGAACAACACGAACATCGAAATGGAAAAGTCGATTTGACATTGTATCCACCGTTTATTAAACAGGTATTTATCCCTATTTTGTTACGATTTCCAGAGAAAAAAAATCCAAAATTTCAAAATTCCAGCTAGATGCAAAATTGCCAGATTACACGAGAGAAGGAGATATTGAGTACCCGTTTGAAGAGACTACAGGTGTTGGAGATGAAAATAGGATACGTGGTGAGGTTTTGAAAATTTTTTAAAGGGTCCCACAAAAATGAGAATTTTGGATTTTTTAGAAATTTTTTCAAAATTTGAAAAAATTGATTTTTGGATTTTTAGCAATTTTTAAAAATTTTGGAAGCGAGTTTCATTGAGAAAATTAGTTTTTCTTAATTTTTTGAAAGTTTTAAAAATTATAAAATTGGTTTTAGCCGTAAAAACACCTCTCTGAATTTTTGAAATTTTTCAAAAAATGTATTGAAAAAAAAAGATTTTTTGGATTCCTTGGAAATAATTATTGAAAAATGGTAGAAGTTTGTCTAATTTTGAAATTAGATTTTTGAAATTTTTTATCAATTTTTCGAACATTATAAAATTGGTTCTGGTCATGAAAATCACCTTTTTGAATTTTTGGAAATTTTGAAAAAAATGTCTTGAAAAAAAAATTTTTTTTTGGATTTTTTGGAAACTTTTTTTAAAAATTTAGAAATTGGTTTTATCTTGTAAATGAAATTTTTCAAAACTTTTACTGATCTCTAAAAAATTAAAAAATTGGTTTTGGCCATGAAAACCACCTCTTTGAATTTTTGAAAATTTTCAAAAAATTCTAAAAATTGGTTCTTGAGAAAATTTTTTTTTGAATTTTTCAAAAAAATTTAACAAATTAGAAAAGTGATCACAATAAAATTTTCAGACACCTTGATTTTTTAAAAAATTTAGAAATCGGTTCTTACTACAAGAACCAATTTTTAAAATTCCAAAAAAAATCCAAATTTTTTCAGGAAACTGGGGAAACAAATCAGACTACCTTCTAGCAGTTGTTGGCTTTACCGCAGGAGTTGGTAGTTTCTGGAAATTCCCTTTCCTCGTTTTCCAACATGGCGGTGCTGCATTTCTGGTCCCTTATCTCGTCATGCTCTGTCTAGCAGCTCTACCCATGTTTTTCATGGAAATGGTGTTAGGACAATTTTCTTCGTTAGCAGCGATTAGTGTCTGGAAAGCCGTGCCGTTGTTCAAGGTGATTTTTTGAATTTTGAAAGTTTTGAAAAATACCCAAAAATTAAAATAAATTTTAAAAAAATTTGGAACTTTCCTTGATTTTTTAAAAATTTTACAAGTTTTCCTGATTTTCTAAATTTCAAATAACGTTCTTTTTTTTGTTTTTCAACATTTTTTTTGATCTAAAAAATGTAAAAAAAATCCAACAAAAAAAAAATTTTTTTCAAATTTTTTTTTTAATTTTTAGAAATTTTTTCAGGGAATCGGTTTTGCTCAAGTGACACTTTCCGGCTTCTTTGCTGTTTTCTTCAACATCATCTCAGCCTGGACCCTTTTCTACTTGATAAACTCGTTCAGTTTCTCAATTCCCTGGTCAAATTGTGCAAATTCTTGGTCAGGTGAAAGTGAGTTTTTTTTTTCAGAAAATTGGTTTTTCGGTGTTTTCTCATTTTTGGAGGGATTTTTTTTTAACTTTTTTGTTAAAAACGACAAGAGAAAATTTTTTTAACTCTTGATTTAGTCGATTCGACCAGAACCATTGAGATTTTCAAAGCAAATTCTCAGATTTTGTGTTTTCGCAGGGAATTTCGAAATTTCGTATTTGGCTGTGAAAAACTGAAAGATTCTGGTAAAATTGACTAACAATCGATTTCGAATTTTCTGTTCTATCCGATTTCAAAAAAAAATTTTTAAAAAAAATCGGTCCGAAAATAAGAAAACACCAGGAAAACCATTTCGTGATTTTTTGACGTTTGTTTTTGAAAACTTCGAAATTTTGAAAATTTTTAGATTGCACCCTCGGAACCCGAATCCAATGTCGAGAAATGAACGGGACCCTCTTGGTCAATGGAAGTTGTATAGTGGAACATGCCTATTCAAATGAGACTACAGTAATCCCTCTGCACGATTTAGACTCGATTCCCAGCTTGAAATATTTTCAGTTAGTTTTTTTTTAATTTAAAAAATTTGAAAATTTTTGGAAATTGCCTAGAATTTTTTTCGAATTAAAAAAATGATCCAGGAAATTTTTAAAAATTGTTTGAACTGCCTAGAAATTTTTTTAAATTAAAAAATGATCCAGGAAATTTCTAAAAATTTTTGAAATTGCCTAGAAAATTTTTTTAACTGAAAAAATAATCCAAGAAATTTCTAAAAATTTTTGAAGTTTCCTAGAAATTTTTTCCATATTTAAAACAACCTAGATAATTTTCAAAAAAAATAGAAAATGATCTAAAAAAAACTCGAAAATTCTAAAAACTGCCTAGAAAAAATTGGAAAAAATCGAAAAAAAAAACAAAAAAAAAAATTTTTTTTTCAAAATTTTCAAAAATTCTAAAAAATCGAAACCGGGTTCTAAATTTCCAAACTAAATTTTAAAAATTTACTGGTAGTTTTTGTTTTTTTTAAACGACCCGACTAGTTTTTTTCTGCACTAGGGAATTTAAAAAAAAATTTTAGGACCGTTTTGAAATTTTTGAAATTTTTAATTTTTCAAAAAAATTTTTCAAACTCGTTCAAAACTGAAAAATTTAGCAATTTTATTTTCTCAGCAACGACGTTCTCATGCTCTCCAAAGGAATCGACGATTTCGGCACTCTCAACTGGTACCTCGGCCTTTGCGTCCTCGTCTGTTGGATCGCCGTCTTTCTCTGCCTATTTCAAGGCGTCAAATCCTCTGGAAAAGTCGTCTACATTGCAGTAATTCTCCCTTTCATCATCCTGACAGTCCTTTTAACCCGATTGTTAACTCTCGAAGGCTCAATATCTGCAGTTTTATACTTTATGCGGCCTAGATGGGAGGTGCTAAAGGATTTGAAAGTGTGGGGAGAAGCAGCGGTTCAGGCGTTTTACTCGGTTTCCTGTTGCTCTGGAGGATTGTTTACAATTGCCAGTTATTCGAGATTTCATAATAATGTCTACAGGTTAGTTTTTGCAAAGTTTTGTCATACTAAAAATGCTTTAAAAAATTGCTCTTTTTTGGACTGATTTTCCTGAATTTTTTCATGCAAAAAAACAATCGAAAAACTAGCTCTCGTGAGAGATCTTACGCAATTTTAATTTAAAAAATTTAAAAAAATTTTCTACAGTAACCTAAAAAATTTAAAGGCGCATAACACATTTGTGTCGGCGGGTCTCGCCACGAAGTTGGTTTTTTTTGTGTTTTCTGGGTTTTCGACTAATTTTTTCTCAATTTTTAGAATGAAAACAAAGAGAAAATGGAATTTGAACTCTAGAAACAAGAATTATTAGGTTTTTCATTGAAAATTTTTAGATTTCGCGTTTTTCGAAGAAAATTCGGAAAATCGGGTTTTTAAAAAATTTGCAATGAAAAACTCAATTTTTCTCATCAAATCGGGTAATTTCAGGTTTCTAATTCTATTTTCTATTCGTTTTTATTGTAAAAATTTGAAAAAATCGGTCCAAAAATGAGAAAACTCCAAAAAACTCATTCTTGGCAGGTCTCGCCACGAAATCGGTTTTTTTGGTGTTTTCTCGGTTTCGGAATCATTTTTTCTCAATTTTTCTAATAAAAATTAATAGAAAATGAAATTTGAACCCTAGACAAAGTGAATTTAACAGAAATTATTGAGTTTTTCAAGGAAAAGTTTTCAAATTTCGTATTTTTTGCAGAAAAATTGAAAAATGGGTTTTTAAAAAATTTGCAATGAAAAACTCAATTTTTTCAATCAAATTTTGTATTTCTAGGTTTTAAATTTTTTTGTATCTGTTTTTATTGCAAAAATTTTAAAAAAAACCGGTCTAAAAATTAAAAAAAAAAACGTGATTTCGTGGCGAGACCCGCAAAGTGGGTGTCTGGGCGCCCTCAGTAAAACATTTTTAATTCTGTCAAAACAAAACGAAAAATGTTCAAATTTTACAGACATTATTTTGAATGTTTGTTCCATTTATCTGCCAAATTTCAGATTTTTAGCTCAATTCCCAAAAAAGTTAAAATTCATCAAAGTTCCCTCTATTTTCAGTGATATCTGGCTCGTTTTGATCGTCGATGTTGTAGTCTCCCTAATCGGTTGTCTCCTCACTTTCTCAGCCATTGGTTTTACTTGTTTTGAATTTGCAATCTCCCTCGACAAATTCCACATTCGAGACGGTTTCCACCTCGTTTTTGTCTTCCTAGCAGAAGCTCTCGCGGGTGTCCCTGTCGCCCCTCTCTACGCTGGCCTCTTTTTCATCATGATCCTTTTGGTTGTTCATGCCACCCAAATGTTTGTCGTGGAGACCATTGTCTCCTCGTTGTGTGATGAGTATCCAGAAAGACTCAGAAGAAATCGTCGACATGTTTTGACGACTGTTTGTGCTCTTTTTATACTGTTGAGTATTCCATTTTGCTTGTCTGCTGGACTTTATTGGATGGAATTGCTCACACAGTTTGTTTTGACATGGCCATTGGTGGTTATTGCGTTTTTGGGTAAGTTTTAAAATTGGAAAAATTTAGGAAAAAAAATTTTTCGTAAAATTTTCAACAAATTTCAAAAAATTGGGAACCCATTTTTTCAAAGGGAAACTTCAAAAACAAGATTATACTTTTTATTTTAAAAAAATCATTGCAAAAATGAAATGTTTCGATGGAAAATTTGAGGAAAAAATTGGGAACAAAAAATTTTCCAAAAATTCAAAAACATTTGGGAACCATTTTTTTTCGAGGAGAAACTGTGAAAACAAGGTTTTAAAATTTAAATTTCACAAATTGAAGCTAAAAAATAAATGCTACAGTAAAAAAATTGGAGAAAAAAAATTCCAGAAAAAAATTTTTTTTTTCGGAAAAAATTTCAAAAAATCCAAAAAATTGGGAACCATTTTTTTTGAAGGGAAACTATGGAAACAAAAATATGACTTTTGGATGTAATAATTTGATGCTAAAAAATAAATGTTTCAATAGAAAATATGAGAAAAAAAAATCCGAAAAAAAAAGAATTTTTTTTCGGAAATTTTTTGAAAAAATTCCAAAAATTAGAAATCTTTTTTTTTCAAAGAGAAACTGTAAAAATAGAACCAACAACCTTGTTTCTAAAAAATGTGTGCTGAAACAAAACGTTTTCAAGTAAATAGACAGCTTGAGGAAAAAATTGAGAAAAAAATTTTTTTCAAAAATTTTTGAAAAAATTCTAAAATTTTGGAACCATGTTTTTTTCGAAGAGAAACTGTAAAAACAAAACTATAAAATTTAAACTCAACAAATCAATGCTAGAAAAAATAAAAAAGTTGAAGAAAAATTTCCAAAAAAATATTTTTTTTCTCGAAAATTTTTCGAAAAATTCCAAAAAAATTTGGAATCATTTTTTTGATTCCAGTTCACGGAATATAGGTTTTAAAATCCTGTTTTTACAAATTTTACAAAACTTCCTTTCAGAATGCATGGCAATCAACTGGATTTACGGGGTTGATAACATGCTGGACAACGCAAAATGGATAGTTGGCTATTGGCCTCCGTGTTATATATTCTGGAAGATTCTCTTCAAATTTATCTGTCCATTAGTCTACCTATCAATCCTCTGTTTCCTCTGGCTCGATTGGCACTCGGTTTCCTACGAATCTTATCAATTTCCTTATTGGTCCATTTTGACTGCTTGGGCCATTGCTTCCTTCCCTCTTATCCTTATTCCAATTGTCGGAATCTATCAATACTGCATTGCAAAGGGAAATTTAACCCAGAAATGGTGGAGAGTGTTATACCCCGATGATGCTTGGGGACCTGCTTTGGCGATTCATCGAGCTGAAAAGTTCCCGCTACAGATTCCAGAGGCTAGGCGGTTGTTATTGCCGCCGGAAGTGGAAATTGCAGCGTCTCAGAGGGATTTACAAGTGAGTCTTCGTTTTCGATTTTTAAAAAATTTTGAAAAAAAAATTTTTTTTCGAAAATTTTTCAAAAATTTTTTTTTTTTTGAAATTTGAAAAATTCAAAAATTTTTGAATTTAGCATATGGAATATAGGTTTTAGATGCCTGTTTATATCAATTTGCAACAAAAAGTTTTCGAAAAATTGAAAAAAATAAAATTTTTTTGGAACATTTCGAAATTTTTTTTTTTGAAATTTGAAAAATTCAATTTTTCCTTTCATTTTCAATTTTTTTTTGAATTTAGCACATGGAATATAAGTTTCAGAGGTTTGTCCATCAATTTGCAAATTAAACAAGCTTTTTTTCCAAAAAAATGTTTTTTTTTGAAATTTGAAAAAATTAATTTTTTTTTTAAATTTTTAACATTTTTTTCAGCTTATGGAATAAAGGTTTTTAAAGCCTGTTTCTATAAATTTGCAATTTGAAAAAGCTTTATTCAAGAAAATGGAAAAAAAAATTTTTTTTCGGAAATTTCGAAAAAATTTTTTTTTTGAAATTTGAAAAATTCAAATTTTTTGTTAATTTTCAATTTTTTTAAAATTTAGCACATAGAATATGAGAGGCTTTTTTGAGAATTTGCAAAATAAACAAACTCTATTCGAAAAATTAAAAAAACAAATTTTTGGAAAATTTTCAAAAAATTTTTTTTTGAAAATTTCAAAAAAAAATTTTCCATAGAATTGAAGTTTGAAAGATATAATTCTAAAAATTTGCAAATTAAAAAAGCTTAATTAAAAAAATTGAAAAAAAAATTTTTTTTTGAAATTTTCGAAATTTTTTTTTTGAAATTTGAAAAATTCAATTTTTCCTTTAATTTTCAAATTTTTTTTGAATTTAGTATATGGAATATAGATTTTAGAGGTTTGTTTCCATAAATTTGCAAATTAAATAAGCTTCATTCTGAAAATTTTCACAAAATTTTTTTGAAAAATGTGGTTTTTTTGAAATTTGAAAAATTCAATTTTTTTTCAGTTTTTGAATTTTTTTGAATTTAGATCATGGAATGTAGGTTTAAGAAGCTTGTCTTCGAAATGTTGCAAATTGAACAAGCTTTATTCGAAAAATTTTCAATACAAAAAATTTGCAAAAAAAAAATTTCGAAAAAAAAATTTTTTTTTTGCAAATTTTTTTTTTCAACCCAAGTTTTTTTAGGAAGAAGAACTCCTCGGAATGAGCAACGGAGTGCCTACAATTCGCTCCTCTGAATATCCAACAGAAGCCCGATCAAATAGGTCCACAGGAGCAGCCGATGTTCGGAGTGTCGCTGCGACCATCAATACGATACCGAAATTTGAGCGGGAAACTGCGATTTGAGCTTGTTTTTATTGTTTTGAATGATTATTAGGTGCAAAATTTGAAAATTTAAAATGGGAAATTTTTTGAAAATTAGAAAAAAATTCGAAAAAAAATTTTTTTTTTTTCGAAATTTTTTTCAAAATTTTTTTTTCAAAATTTTTCAAAAATTCAAAAACTTGAAATTATGATTAGAGCGCTTTTTCCCCATCAAATTAACAATCTTAACTAATCAAAAAACAGCTTGGAACGTGAGAAACACGACACATTTCCGCATTATCAATTGATCTTTGTCGGCCTGCAGCCCAAAGTACGCTATAGTGTCATTCGATCAGCCGATCGCTTGCCACTAATTTGTAGCTTTACAACTAGGAAAAAGAAAAAGCTGTTATTATTTGAGATATAGAATTTGAAGCTTTACGATTTTTCCAAAAAAAAATTTTGAATTTTTTGTAGTAAAAAAAAAGCGAAAAATACAAATTCTGCGTCCCCCTGCCACCCGAATTTCCGTCTTCTTCTCTCAGTCCCATCCACTTTTTTCTTTTTCTCCTGTTTCTTATCATCATGTGCGTGTGTTTGTGAGTATGTGATACGTTGCGTTCGACGCTCTCCTCCCCCTAACTACTGCCAATTTTTTGACTACTCCTGAAATTTCTGCTAGTTTCTTGCTTTTTCCTTGATTTTTTGAGTTTTTTGATGGTTTTATTTCTTTTGGAACTATTGAAAACCTGAAAATTCCTAGCAAAAAGCAGAAAAATCCGTTTCTTTAAAGTTCAAATTTCGAATTCCCACCAAAAATCCGGATTGTCGTAAGGTTTAATGCCCAATACGCAAACACAACTACAGTAACCCACGCAAAAATGCACAGCTTCTGGAACTTTTACATTTTTTTTCAAAATTGTTTCCAAACTTTTTCCGGCTGATTTTCATCGGTTTTCGGTCGATTTTTTCACTTTTTTTTCGAAAAATTGTTAATTTTTGATAAGAAATTGCATAAAAACCGCTGATTTCAGTTACTCGCTCGCTAAAAATCCAGAAAATTCAATTTGAAAAAATTTCCCCCAAAAATTTTTGAAAATTGCCCAAAATTTCATTTTTCGTTATTTTCCGACCTCCATTCTACCAAATCAAACTATTTTCACCCCGCCCACTCTTTCCCACTGATAATTGGTGCTTTTCCACATTGTTATCTTTCAAATTTCTCGGAAACCCTCGAGAATCCTCACTTTTTCAGTATTATCACTCTTGCGAATCCTTGTATGTTCTTGAATTACGGTGTCATTGAAATAAATGCATAATTCGTTATAGAAAGTTCGTTTTCGAATCGTATTCATCGATATTTTGATATTTTCTTATTAAAAAAAAAAATTCAAATCGCTCTAATTTTCCCAATTTTTCAAATTTTTCAGATGACAACCCGGCTAGACACTTCAAAATTGGACGAGGAATGGAAGTTGTTGCAGGAGGATTTTCAGAAACTTGAGGTTTGTCAAGGAAATTTCCAGAAAATTCAAGTTGTTCCCCCATTTGATAAGGGTTTCGCGTAAATTGATAAGAAAAGGGGAAAGTTCTCCAGAAAATCAGCTCATTTTCGTATCTATGGAGGGGAAGTACGGTTATCATAGTTCAGGGACACCATGCACTATCAGAAAGAAACGAAAACTTAATTGTTCTTTACTTTTCAGAAAATCCACGATGAATACATCCAAAAGTCGCGGCAGATGAGCAAATCGCAAGATTCCGCCGGAAAAGCCATGAAACACCACAACTACTTGCTCAAGAACATTCGGGAGACCATCAAACAGACCTCCCTGTTATCTGAAAAGCTCGATGGACCCGAGAAGGAATCTGCTATCGATAAGCTGCGAAAGATCAAGGACGAGATGGCAGTGTCGAATCTGAGGCTCAAGGACATGCAGGGAGAGCTTCCCGCGCAGAGCAACGGCTTCTACTTGAACTTGATCCTTGGCTCCAACCTCAACGTCTCGCTGCTCACAAAGTCGGAAAAGTTCAAGTACAAGCAGGAATACGAGGGATTCAAGTGGAACATCACCATTCTGATTGTGTTGGTGTCGATGATCTCGTGGATGTGGCCGTTCCGGGTGCTCGACTCGATTCTCTGCTTCCTCATGGTCTGGTACTACTGCACGTTGACGATTCGCGAGTCTGTGTTGAGGGTGAGTGTTTTTCTTCAAAAAGCAGTCGATTGCCGAGTGTGCTAGGATTTTTTCACTTCAAAAACTTCAAAAAATTTGGAGATCCAGCAGCTAGACTAGAGTCTCGGGTTTGAGATCCAGCAGCTA
>LR538101.1:119553-141185 GCA_900883565.2 Caenorhabditis panamensis | reverse complement strand
AGACTAGAGTCTCGGGTTTGAGATCCAGCAGCTAGACTAGAGTCTCGGTTTTGAGATCCAGCAGCTAGACTAGAGTCTCGGGGTGAGATCCAGCAGCTAGACTAGAGTCTCGGGGTGAGATCCAGCAGCTAGACTAGAGTCCCGCGCGTGTACAATTGACGGTCCGGTTATATAGGCCCGTCCTCCCTAGTGGCCGACATCTTGCGGGTTCCGACGGTCCCCCTCCCCATACATGCGGCAGGCGGCCCTAAAATCAGAACGGTACCGCTAAAACTCTAATTTCCAGGTGAACGGCTCGAAAATCAAAGGCTGGTGGCTCTCTCATCACTACCTCTCGTGCGCCGTCCCCGGAATCGTGCTCACCTGGAAAGAAGGTGTCTGCTACCAGGAATTCCGTCCCGCTTTCCTCCTCTTCGTCGTCTACATCTCACTGGTCCAACTCGCCCAAAACCAGTACCAATCGGGATGTCTCCGCCGACTTCATGCCCTCGGACAGGGCCATCAGATGGATATCACTGTCGAAGGATTCACCTCGTGGCAGTTCAAGGGACTCACCTTCTTGTTGCCGTTTTTGACTGTCGGATATGTGAGTTTTTGAAGGATTTTGATATTTTGAGTCCAGAAGCAGTAAATTTGACCAACATCAGTTCGTTTTTGTATGTTTGCGCCACAAAAAACACAAAATAAAAAAAAAATTTCCGTGTAAAACTCGAAAATATTGGTCAAATTGACTGTTTCTGGGCTTCAAATCTCCCTGTTTATACATTTCTATAACAAACATTCGAGAAAAGCGATGCAGAAATGCGAAAAAGCTTCAAAATCCGATTTCGCGGCGAGACCCGCCAACGCCAATGTGTTATGCGCCTTTAAATTTTTAGGGGTACTGTAGTAAATTTGCAAGCTCTCTGCTCACGTTTCTGGATCATTTCCTTGCATTTTTTTTAGAATGTCGGTTAGAGAAGGGAATTTGAAGCCTAGAAATGGTAAAGTTGACCAGAATTATTGAGTTTTTCACAGCGAATCACATATTTTTGTGACTTTGAATTCAAAAACACGGAATCTGAAAATTTGCAATAAATCTTGACTACTTCCAAACTCCAAATAGTTTTTTTCTACCTATTTTTCAAAAAATTCGTCTAGAAACCAGAAAACACTTCTGATCGCAGTAATTTGTGAAATGAGAATTCATTTTTTCAGCTCTTCCAACTGTACCTGGCCTTCAAACTGCTCGGATTCATCCAATCGGACACTTGTGATGGACTTTGGCAGGTAATTTATCGAAAGATATTGAATTTTCCTGTTTTTTCACTGAAAACTGAGAAAAAACATTAAAAATCTTCGAAAAATTGTTCAAAAAATTCCTAATTTCCAGGTCTGGGCCCTTTCCCTGCTCCTCGGCCTAATTGCCGGCGGAAACATTGTCACAACATCAATGGTTTGCCTCCGAAAGCTGAAAACGACCCCCTCATACGCGAACATTGTCTCCCTGACCCGCAAGTACAGTAGCCGTCACAAGATGTCGCAACCTTCGGAAAACGATCAGCAGAAACCACGAATCCCGCCAGCGCCGACTGATAAGCTGCACATTCACTGATTTTGAGATAATTTGCAACATTTCCCCCCGATTCTTGTCGCATAATTTGTTTGTATTTAGTAGTCTTCTTTCCCATGATTCCCCCCTGGTTTTCACACGAAATTTTTTATGGGTTTGCACGCGTTTTTCTCTCATGTGAATGAATTGAATAGAACAGTAGGGAGATCACTAGGAGAATAGAAAATACCGGGAAATTCAAAAAAATACAAAAAAAAATCTAGGAAAATTTTAAAAATACAGAAAAAAAAATCTTGAAAAATTTGAAAAAAATACAGAAAAAATTTTGAAAAATTCAAAAATTAGGCAGTAGAAGTAGATGGTCCTGATCCTGAAGGTTCCGATGATCCTGATGGTCCAGCGACTCCAGAAAATCCAGAATTGCCTCTTCCTCTCCAATTTCCACCTCTTTTTCCTCGATTTCCTCCTCTTTCACCTCTTCCTCTATTGTTTCCTCCTCTCTGCCATTTTCCTCTTCCTCTCTCACTTCCTTTGCTCATCGCATTCAACACTGACGGATTCGAAAAGTCCACATCAAGATTCGGATCGTCCAAATCGATACTTTTGAAGCGTTTCTCTTGCGATTTCTCGCCGGCGATTCGATCGAATTTTCGCTTGTAGCTGCTCTTTCTGCGCTTGATTTTGTCGACACTGTTGCGCGAGGGGACCTGGAAAATGGGCGGTTTAGTGGGATTTCATGGGATTTGAAGGATTTGAGTCAAATTCTCAATGGAGCGCACGGTTTTCTGGTTTTTGGACCTATTTTTTCGATGCTTGGTAGTGAAATTTGATAGAAAAGAAAATTTGAAGCCTAGAAATGGTCAATTTGTTTAAAAATCACCCATTTTTCAAATTTTTTTCTGTCAAAACACAAAATCTTGAAATTTTTTTATGAAAAACTTGAAAATTTTTGTCAAGTTGACTATGACTAGGCTCCAAATCTCCTTTTCTATCTATTTTTATCAAAAAACCCCAAGAAAATTGGTCCACAAACGGGAAAAACCCCCGAAAAACTGATTTCGTGGCGAGACCCGCCAATACAAATGTGTTATGCGCCTTTAAATTTTTGGGGTACTGTAGAAAATTTTTTATGCGAGTAGATCTCGTTTTTTAGGTAAATTTCCTCAACTTTTTTCCAGAAAATTGATGGAAAAAGGAATTTGAAACCTAGAAATGGTTAATTTGACTAGAATTGATGAGTTTTTCATAGCAAATTTTAAAAATTTTGTGGTTTTGGCGAAAATTGTCAAAAAATGAATCAATCGAAAGGTAAAACTGACTACTTCCAGTCAAGTTGACAATTTCTGAGCTTCAATGCCTCTTTTCTATTTGTTTTTTTTCTAACAAAACCAACTAACCAACTCGTTCATCGGCGAGTCCTTGGCCATCAGCAATCTCGGTGCTCTTCCTTGTACAACCTGCCACTGTAGAGCCACTTCCGGCGAGAATCCATGGAAGAAGTTGTCCCCGAGGGTTTCCGAAAGTGTCTTGACATCGTCCTCTTTGATTTTCATCGCTTCTGTACTCACACCGTGGATGGCATCTTCAGATTGGGAGAGAACGACCAGGGGCTTGTTGGTTTCTTGATAGGCGAGGTAACTGCCGGGTTCCAGGTGTTCGAGACGAGCGAGGAGCTCTTCGAGCATCATGGTTCGGGTGGAGAGGCTGAAAAATGATTGTTTTAATTATTTTTAATTGGAAAATGATAGAAAAAAATTTGAAAATCAAAAAAAAATTGTGAAAATTTTTTTTTTGGAAAAATTCGTTTTTTTCGAAATTTTTTTTTCTGAAACTGGGAAAAAAAACGAGAACTTGATTTTCTGGTCGTTTTTTAATTGAAAACTGAGAAAATCAGAAATTCAAAGCCTGGAATTGTTAGATTTTATCTAGACATCGACGATTTTTTGAAAAATTTTCTGTATTTTTTGTGATTTTTTTTCGAAAAAAAATACATTATTTTTGGAGTAAATTTAGAAAAAATTGCTTTTTTTTATCAATTTTTCTCCTAAAAAAAAGTAAAAAAATCGGATCAAAATTGAAATTTTTGAAACAAATTTTTTTTTTGCAATTTTTCTTGAATTTTTCCGATAAAAACTGATAATAAACAAAAATTTTCAATCTTCGAATACTAAATATTTTCCTGTTTTCTCTCAAAATTTCCCAAAAAAACTCACATAGCCAGAGCACTCGGAGGCGGTTCACAGACATCGGTTTTCATGGTGACTGCATCAATTTGAAGTACATTGTCCAATTTGTACGATGCTCTGTACAGAATATGAGCATCACTCTGTTTCATCAATTTCTTCGTGTAGTTCCACACCCATTCCGCGGGGCTCAGATCCATGGCTCCGCCATTTGGAAGGTACTCGATGCGGGGTTCGAAGGAGACTGTTTTGTTTTCCAGGACTTTTCTCTTCTTGTCAGAGGGCTCCAGGACCTGGAAAATTGGGATTTTTGAATTTTTTGAAATTTAGAAAATCAAAACAATATTTTGGAATTTTTTTTGTGTTTCTCAATTTTTTGGAGGTTCTGATTGATTTTCATGGAGTTTTCAATTTTTTAAAGCCTTATCTGTTTAATTTCAAGAATTGTCGAAAATTTGAAATTGCGAAAAAAGTTTGAAATCAAAAAAAAAATTTCAGTTTTTTTCAATTTTTTAAAATGTTTTCGAAGTTTTTTGATTTTTTATGATTCTGAACAATGAATGTTTTACTGGCTTTAGTCATCGAAATTCTAATTTTCAAAAATTTCAGAAAACCCGGAAACATTTTTTCAAAAAAAAAAATTTTTTTTTGATAATTTTATCAATTTCTGAATTTTTTCGGAAGTTCTTATTGTGTTTTATCGAATTTTCACAACTTTCGAATTTTTCCTAAGCCTCGTTTTTATCATTTCACTGATCTTTGAATTTTTTAAAATTCCAAAAACGAAAAAAAATTTTGAAATCATTTTTTTTCGTTTTTTTTCGCGTTTTTCGGTTTTTTTTTCCAAATTTTCCAATTTTTTCGGAGTTTCGGATCGTGTTTTATCGCGCTTCAAAAATTTCTGAATTTTCAATAATCTTCATGTTCTCAATTTTCAAACTCGGAAAAAAATCCAAAACCGAGAAAAAATTTTTTGAAAACTTTTTTTCAAATTTTTTTCCATTTTTTTTCAAAACTCCAAAAAATTACCTGATACGGTGGATGCGATCGAATCAACATCTTCTGTTGTCCACATTGAAAAATCGAGTATTGGTAGCCGGTTTCGATGGATGGTTCTTGATTCTCCTCTTGATTCTCAACTTTCTTCTTCTCCATCTCCGCAAACAAATTGTCCAGAAATCCAGCTTCGGGGGCTTTTTCCGTTTGATCAGTTTTTTCAATTTTTTCTTGGGATTCTTGAGATTCTGGGGTTTCCGAAGATTCCGGAGCTTCTGATGATGGTCCTGGATTCTCATTCTTGACAGTCTTGATCTTCTGATGTTTCTGATACTTGTGGCACTCGACAAACTGATTTTTAAGAATCCGTTTCATCATTTTCCTCTGTAGCGAGGACTTGGTAACAGTCACATACGGATAAGGCTTGTTCAAAACCACCAATTTCCTCGTTAATCCGTGGCTTATCACCTCTTTAACCTCAATATGAATGCCAAACTCGTACTCTCTCGACTCCCAATTCGGCGATAGCAAGTGACAAGCTGTTGTTGCATCCATAGCAACTGAAACTGACACGGTGGACTCTAGAATCTTCCTGGCTGTCTCGTCCTCTTGCAGTGACACCTTCATCTTTCCAATATTCCGATTCTTGCTCATTGCACACTTTTTCGTGATATCCGGCACAGTCAACACGTCGATTCCATTGGGTTTCTTGAGAATCCTCTCCAGTTTTGGAATCTGCGCCTGTTGCTCACTTCGGACTCCCTCCATGCCTTCAAATGATCGATTTTCAATTTGGATAAGAGGTTTTTTGAAAAGAAATGATGAAGTTTTCGGGGATTTCCGATGGAGTGCGAAGAGCGATTGTTTGATGATTTGATCGGAGACAAAGTCAATGGGGTGGCAGGTTTCTTTGTTGGCATGGTCCAGGGCGGCTTCGACGAGAGCTTCGTATTCTCCGGCAGCTGCGACGCGGATGTCCTGGAAAAATTGAAAATTAGAAAAAAAATTTGGAACAAAAATTTTTTTTTTTGAATTTTTCAAAATCAAGTGAAAAATTTGAAATTTCACAAAGATTGTTTGTTTTCTTACAGCTTACAATTTCAATTTTTGACTTAGTTCAATAATGATTCCGAAAAAAAAATTTTTTTCGGAAAAAATAAATTATTTTTTTTTATTTTTAAAAAACCTACATAAATCGTGTTTTAAATTTTTAAACTAAATTTTTCAGATGTTTTGGTAGTTTTTGTATTTTTTTAGAACAAACCGACTAATTTTATCTGCACTTGGAAAATTTTTAGAATTTTTTTTGATTGAAATTTTTTTTTAATTAAAAAAAAATTTTCTGCAATTTTTCAAAATTTTAGATTTTTTTGGCAGTTGTAATATAATAGTTCACAAGTTTTTAATCTACATTTAAAAAAAATTCCTTTGCTCTAAAATAAAACTAGAAAATTCAAAAAAAAATCGGAAGAAAAGTTTAAAAAATTTAGAATTTGAAATTTTTTAGAATTTTTTTAAATTCAAATTTTTTTGCGATTTTTCTAAATTTGAGAACTTTGGGTAGGTATTCGATTTACAGATTTTTTTTCTAAAATAAAACTGGAAAATCAGAAAAATTGGGAGAAAAAATGGTTTTTTTCTTGAGTTTGCAATTTTTTTAGAATTTTTTTTTTCAAAGTTCAAAATTTTTTTCTGCGATTTTTTCAAATTCTAGAATATTTCGCAAAGTTTTAACTTACAGGTTCCTCTAAAATAAAGCTAGAAAATCAGAAAAAAAGTAAAAACTTTTTTTGTTTTTTCTTGAATTTTTCAAAATTCATACCTTGAGCTCCCTACGATTTGCCTGATGTTGATATGCTCCATGTGACATGAAATTCTGACACATCGCTATCATCCTCTTCTGTTGATCCTGTCCAACCACCGATCGTTTTTCCAGACACAGAATATCAAAAGTACTCGGCAACCAAGGCATCTGGTTCTTCAAATTGAACTCTTTCTTGTGTTTCGGAGCCCCGTCTTCCTCGTTTTCTGGATCCTTTGCTTCTCCTCCTCCCAACACCTCTTCCAACAGTTTCTCCTCTTCATTCATCTTCTCCAAGTACTCCTTTTGCTCATCTTCCTTCAATTTCTTTGCTTCCATCGATTTCCGCTTTTCATCCGACTTCTTCAACTTCTCCGCATCCCTCTTCGCTTCTTGCTCTTTCTTCTCTTTCAGCTTCTTCTCCTTCTCCTTTTGAGCTCTGATCTCCCTCTGCTTCTTCCGAATCTCTCGGAGCTTCGGCCACGCCGCAAGTCTCTCAATCCTCATGAACTTTACAATCTCAAAAATCATCGCCTCATCTCCCAAATCGGAATCCACCAAAAACTGCTCAAACTCCTCCGGCGTCATCTGCACGTTCACCTTCTTCTTTTCATACTTCTTCCAAGCCACTGGATTTTGCTTTTCGGCTTCTGGGACCTCTGAAACACAGCAAAAGTTAAAACAGCGAAAAAAGTAAAAACTCACTAATCCAAGGCGGCAACCCATCTGGAAACAACATTTCTCGCCCATTCGTCAGCTTTTTCGGGTTTGTGATACAATTCATACATCCGCCGAGTACGTGGTCTACGATTTCTGCAATAAAACATTTGTTAGAACTTCTAAAAAATTGTTTAAAAAATTTCAAAACCTTACCATCGTATTTTTTATCTTCGGTGAGCTTCCACATGGTTTCACAGCGGATATCTTCGACATCATGGCTCATTTTACCTGAAAATACAAAAAATTTCAAGGAAAAACCAGGAAAAACGACTAAAAAATCACAAAAAGAATTGAAAAAAAATTTTGTTTTTTCGAAAAACAAATTTCGAATCGGTGGCCGAGTTTTAATGGCCTAGGATCCGACACCCGGATTCCTAGGCCACCACGATTTTTCAACGAATTCTGAGCTGAAATTCACCTCCAAAACCCCATTTTCGCCGGATTTTTGCCAAATTTTGACTTCAAAACTCTCAAAAACGATGCTATCAAACGTCCAAGAAGTCTACCACGTCGTCTCGCACCGTCCCATCTACTTCTGGTCCGCCAACGACGTCGATCAGTGGTTGCGAAGAAAACGGCCACGTTTCGCGTTGAAGTATGCACATTTCTTCTCGAGGCATAATATTACTGGTAAGTATTTGCTTTGGTCATTAACTAGAACCTTACAAGGGAAGTGTGTGAGGGTGCCAAGCTATATTTGGCTGAAACTTGGCAGGGTGATAGCCCTTGGTCCAAATAGCCGGGATCGAGTAATGATTTTTCCCGGAAAGTTTCCTGGTGACCTAGATAATCAAAAAACTCCAAATCTTGCGATAAAGCAACGGTTGGAATCCTGAGATCACGAGGATCACGAATATGTTACTCATTCCTGGTTTACGTGAACTTTCAGGTCAAGCCCTATTTTCCAGTTCGGAAATTTTGAATTTTCACGTGAAAAACTCACGTTTATATATTTACTCCGATTCTTCCTAAATTCCAACGATGAGTTGGTCTAGGGGTTAACGTGAATGAAAGCCGTGTGGAAGGTCTCGGGTTCGACTCTTCTGTCAAAAAACATTTTTGCCAATTTTTTGCAAAGTCTTTTCTGGGTTCTAGAACCGAATCTGTATTTTCTCCTCGTTTCTGATGTTTGTTAGTGAACGACAGTTCAAAATGTTTCGAAAACTGTACCGTACAAGTTGCAAAAGAACCCAGAAAAGACTTTGCAAAAAATTGGCAAAAATGTTTTTTGATAGAAGAGTCGAACCCGAGACCTTCCACACGGCTTTCATTCACGTTAACCCCTAGACCAACTCATCGTTGGAATTTAGGAAGAATCGGAGTAAATATATAAACGTGAGTTTTTCACGTGAAAATTCAAAATTTCCGAACTGGAAAATAGGGCTTGACCTGAAAGTTCACGTAAACCAGGAATGAGTAACATATTCGTGATCCTCGTGATCTCAGGATTCCAACCGTTGCTTTATCGCAAGATTTGGAGTTTTTTGATTATCTAGGTCACCAGGAAACTTTCCGGGAAAAATCATTACTCGATCCCGGCTATTTGGACCAAGGGCTATCACCCTGCCAAGTTTCAGCCAAATATAGCTTGGCACCCTCACACACTTCCCTTGTTAGAAAGCTCCTGAAAAGTTCGAAACTTCCCGAGAAATTTAGAAAATTGCAAAATATTGCGCAATATTGCATTTTTTCAGGTCGAGTACTCGTAGACATGTCCGACGATGATCTCCGTGAAATTGGCGTCGAATCGAACGATGATCGTCAGGATTTGCTACTGGAAATCAAGAAAGAAAAGTTGTACAGTGACCTGGACGAGTTCTCGAAGTTGCGGAATCCACCGAATGCGATTTGAGGGGAATTCAACGAAAAATGTATTATTTGCACTGAAAATTGATCTCTGACACTTTGAAAATCTGAAAATACAATACCCTGTACAATTTTTCTGTACATAGCCCCCTATGCAGCCAAAAATAATGAAGAGTTTTAGAAATTTTCCAAACTTTTTTCTCAATTTATTTTTGAATTTTTTTTTGCGTTTCATCGCTTTTTTACCTCTCTTATGCTTATTTGTGCTGTTTTTCTTTGTTTCAAATTCAAATTTTTCAGAAAAATTGAGTAAAAAACCGTAAAAACCATAAAAATGAAGAACCGGTTCACTTTAGTGGATGTGATTGCAGCGACGACGGAGCTCAAGAAATTGAGAGGTGGGTGCTTTGAAAATTAAAAATAAATAGATTACGATAGATAGAAAGTACGCAAACACCATAAAGTATCCAGAAAAATTAAAAAAAAATCAAAATTTGAAAAAAAAAATTTTTTTTGGAAAAATTGAATTTTTTTCTAAATCGAGAGATCGATTTTAAAAATTAAATCCATATAATTTACGGTTATCAAAAAATACACAAACACCATAAATATGCAGAAAATTTAAAAAAACGAAATTTAAAAAATTTGAGAAAAATTAAAATTAAAAGAAAAAATTTTTTTTGGAAAAATTTGAATTTTTTAAAAATTGAGAGATATGTTTTGAAAATTAAAATATATAAATTACGGTAGCTAAAAATACACAAACACCATAAAATTTGCAGAAAAATTAAAAAAAAACAAAAAAATTTTACAATTTTTTTTTCAATTTTAAAAAATTTTCAAAACAAAAAAATTTTTTTTTCAAATTTTTTTTCCAGGAATGCGAGTCAACAATGTGTACGACATTGATAACAAGACCTACCTCATCAAATTGTCTCGCACTGACGAAAAAGCCGTCATTCTCTTCGAATCCGGAGTCAAACTGCATCAAACTTTCCATGATTGGCCAAAATCTCAGACACCATCGTCGTTTTCCATGAAACTCCGGAAGCATATCAATCAGAAACGGTAAATAATATAATTTCCGAGAGAAAAAACTGTTAAAAAATCAATTTTTAGACTCACAGACATCCGTGTCGTCGGATTCGATCGACTCGTCGAGTTGACTTTCGGAACTGAAGATCGCACGAATAAGTTGATTGTGGAGCTTTATGACAGGGGAAATGTAGTTCTGACTGATCACGAACTCACAATTCTCAATATTCTACGAGTTCGAACTGATAAAGACACCTCGACCCGATTGGCCGTTCGAGAAAAGTATCCATTTGCAAATGAAGAGGATCAGAGACAGAGAGATTTCGAGAAGGAAGAGTTGGAAAAAGCGGTAGAAAACATCCCGGAAGGCAAGGAGGAACCATTGGCGAGGTTGTTTGCTGGATTGACAAAGTGTGGAAACCCGGTGACCAAGGAGATTTTGACGAGATGTGGACTGAAACCAGAGCAGAAGATCAAAAAGGGATGTGCTTATTTGGAAGGTGCGTATTTTTTTTTGTATTTTTTGTAACTCACTTTAAAATTGAAAAAATTCAAATTCCACCCGGAAATCGAGCAAAAAATTAAAATTCCAAAATTTAAAAAAATCAAAGACGCGTTCTAAAATTCCAAACTAAATTTTTTGATGTTCTGGTAGTTTTTGGATTTTATTACAACAACTTGCCTAATTTTTCTGGACTAGGAAATTTTTTTAAAACCGTATCGGATTTTTAAAAATTTAGAAATTTTCAAAATAGAAGTTGAAGTTTTTCAAAATATTTTGAAGCATGAAATCTAAGTTTTTGTCAGTATTTTTTCAATTTTAAAATTTTCTGAATTTTTTAAAATTACAACAGAGTTTCTGAAGAATTTCAAAGGGAAAATTCCAAAATGTCCAAAAATAAATTTAAAATTTCAAAAAAAAAAATCATAAAGCTCAGAAAAAAATAACTCCAAATCGTTCATCAAACCCACTAAATTTTTTAAAAATTCTAAAAAATTAGAGACGCTTTCTAAAATTCCAAATTCAATTTTTTTGATGTACTGACACTTTTTTTGTATTTTTTTACAACAGTCCGACTAATTTTATCTATAATAAGAATTTTTTTTTCCAAAAGTTTTAAAAGTTTCAATTTTTGACTCACAATCAATAAAAAATTACAATTTTTAAAATTTTCAATCTGAAAATTCGAAAAAAACTCAAAAAAAAACAAAAAAAACAAAAACTCCAAAAATAAATAGAAAAAACATGTTTTTTGAAATCTTCTGATTTTCGAAAAATGCTTCAGCATTTCCCCGTCAAAAAGCAAAATCTAGAATACCCGTTTCCAGAAGTCTACTCAAAATTCGACGACATCCGCAAAGCCACCGAATCCATCTGGGAGACCGTCGAAGTCAATCCAGAAGGCCATATCTCCTACAATGAACTCGAAGGAGGCCTGCAGATGTATCAAGACTTCAATCCAATTCCCATGTCCTCTGCGAAACTCACAAAGCAGCTAGGATCCTTCTGCGAAGCTGTCGATGAGTTCTATTCGAGAATAGAGACTCAGAAACAAGAGCAAAAATCGATGAATATGGAGAGACAAGCGTTGAAAAAGTTGGAGAACGTCGAGAAGGATCAAAAGGAGAGAATTGAGGCGTTGCAGATTACTCAAGAACAACGGGAACAGATGGCAAATCGAGTGATTCTGAATTCGGATCTGGTGGAAAAGGCTCTTTTACTGATTAGGAGCGCCCTGGCAAATCAGCTCTCTTGGACTACAATCGATGAGATGAGAAAACAAGCGACAGCGAATGGAGATCCCGTTGCCAGTGCAATCTGCGAGTTCAAATTTGAAAACAATGAGTTTATGATGTCACTGCGAGACCCCTATGATCCGGAAGAACCCGCCCTCAAAGTACCCATTGATATCTCTCTAAACGCCGCGAAAAACGCGCAGAGGTATTTTGTGGATAAGAAATCGGCAGCGGAGAAGGTGAAAAAGACGGTTGCCTCGTCGGAAAAAGCGATCAAGAACGCGCAGGAGAAGGCCAAGAGCACTTTGGAGCAGGTCAGAGTTGTTTGCGAGGTGAAAAAGACGAGAAAAGCCATGTGGTTTGAGAAGTTTCGATGGTTTATTTCGTCGGAGGGATTCATTGTGGTTGCTGGACGAGATGCACAGCAGAATGAGTTGTTGGTTAAGAAGTGAGTTTTTTAGATTTAAAAATGGTCAAAAAAAATCTGAAATTTGGCAAAAAAGTTAAAATGAATTTTTTGAATTTTTTTTAGGTTGCAGAAAAATTTCAAAAAAAAAAACAAAATTATCCGAATTTTTTTTCGATGTTTTCTGATTTTCTAGAGTAATTTTAAAACGATGGACAATTTTTTGGGGTTACTGTAAAAATGGAAACATCACCGAATTTTACAGAAAAATTCAAGAACATTTTGAAAAAAAATGCGAAAATTCGAAAAAATTAAAATAATTTGTTTTTATTTTTTTTAGAAATTTCTCGATTTAAAAAAATGTAAAAAATCATGAAAATTTTTAAAAATTATCTGCAGTTTATTTGAATTTTTTGAAACAAAAATCATGTTTCGAATTTTAGAACAACTGTTTAATTTTTTAGAAAAATTTGGTGCCCTTTTCTAATTTTCTAGAATCTTTTTTATGAGCCTAAAAAATTTGTAAACATTTTGACAAAAATTTTAAAAAATTTTCAAAACGTCAGGATCCATTTCAGAGTTCTAGGTCCCTTTCAAAAAAATTAACAAAGTTATTAGTGCAATATGATCCTGAAAATTCACAAGTCTTCGAAAAAAAAAGGTTAAATTTTCAAAACACGAATTCGATTTTTTAAAAGCTCTTTTCTACTCGCAAAGAATCAGAAAACCTCAAAATGTTCAAAAACATAGACAAAAAATCGAATTTCATGCTTCAGAAATTTTTAGAAACCTAATCTCGATTCTAAAAAATTTCTAAAAATTCGGAAATTTTTCAAACTCCAATTTCCTTCAGATACCTCCGCAACGGTGACATCTACGTTCACGCCGACGTCCGTGGTGCCTCCTCTGTCATCATTCGCAACAAATCTGTCGGTGGCCCAGAAATCCCCCCGAAAACCCTAACAGAAGCCGCCCAAATGGCCGTTTGTTACTCGAATGCATGGGAAGCGACGGTTACAGCAAGTGCGTGGTGGGTTCGTCATGATCAGGTGTCTCGAACGGCTCCAACTGGAGAGTATCTGCCATCTGGATCGTTTATGATTCGTGGAAAGAAGAATTTCATGCCGCCAAGTCAGCTGGTTATGGGATTGGGTATCATGTTCAAGTTGGATGATGAGAGTACCGAAAGACACGTGGCAATGGAGCAGGAGAAGCGGAAGGAAGTACAGGAGGCCGAGGACAAGAAGCCAGAGGAAACAGAAGCTTCAGAGGAGTTCCCAGACGTCCAAGTGTCAATTGGAGTGAACCCAGAAGACCAGGAACTCACTCTCATCGAAGTGGGCCCAAAAACTGCACAAATCCCCGAAAAAAAACCACCAAACGCCGACAAAACCACCAAAAAGTACCTGGAAGAAAAGCTAAAAGAGGAGCTAGATATGGGACCATCGGTGAAAACACAAAAGAGAAGACAGCGGAAGGAGAAACTGGTGAAACAGAAGTATAAGGATCAGACGGAAGACGATTTGGAGCTGCATAAAGAGCTATTGAAGCCGCAAGGAGTGGATCCGAAGAAAGAGGAAAAAGAGAAAGAGCAGGAAAAGGAAAAGGAGAAGCCGGTTTTCGAGAAGAACGAAGAGCCAAAACCCGAATGGAAGGAGAGAAAAGAGAGAAAACAACAGGAAGAAGAGGAAAATGAAGATGAAGATGAGAAAGAAGCGGCTGCGGAGGAGTACGGTATGATGGACAGTCTGACGACTCAACCACTCGATGAGGATACTCTCCTCTTTGCGGTTCCTGTTGTTGCTCCGTATTCGGTGAGTCTTTCTGTTTTTTTGAAAATTCAAATAGAAATTTGAGCGTCAAAGCAACCACGCTCTAATGAGAATTAAATCTCTGATAGCTAAAAATTTGATCGAAAATTGAAATCTAAATTTTCAGGCCCTGGCCACCTACAAATATCGTGTCAAGATCACCCCGGGAATTGGAAAACGAGGAAAAGCCACCAAGTCGGCGATTGAGTTGTTCACGGTGAGTTTTTTAATTTTGGAATTGAAAAATGGAGATAGGACGCCTAGAAATTTTCTACAAATCAGATAATGATCCAAAAAATTTCAAAAAATTGAAAATGGCCGAAATTAATTTTTTAACGAATATAATTAGGTTTTTTACCAAATAAAAAAACATTGTTCATGGCCTAGATTTTTTCATAAAAAATCAGGAAATTACCCAAAAAAAATTTGAAAATGCAAAAATCACCTAGACGATTTTTTTTCCAAAAGTTGATCACTTTCTAATTTTTTTAAAAAATTGGTTATGACGTGAATATTTTTTTGAAAAATTAGGAAAAACCCCAAAACTTTGAAAAAAAAACCTTGAAAAAATTCAAAAAGATAGGAAATCGCCTGGACAATTTTTGTTTCCAAAAATTGGGCCCTTTTCTAAATTTTAAAAAATTCGTTATGACCTGGGTAATTTTTTTAGTCAGGAAATGATCCAATTAGTTTTAAAAAATTGTAAATGACATGAGAATTTTTTTTCAAAAATTTGACATTACCCTGAATTTAAAAAAATCGGGTTATGACCTGGATAATTTTTGAAAAATTAGAGTATGATCCAAAAATTAATTTCAAAAGTTTGTTTTTAAAAAAAAATTCTGAAAATGACCTTTTGAATTGCATAATTTTTTTTTCGGCAAACAGGGAATGATCTAACCATTTTTTTTTTCGAAATTTAGAAAAAAATTAGACCTAGTAAAAAATTGAAAGTTTGTGAAATTCGAAAAAAAACTAAAAAATGAGCCATCGACCTAAATTTAAAAAAATTTCCAGCGCCAAAAAACGGACCGCCAAGCAGCTCTAATCAAATCTCTGCTCTCCGACGACTCGGCATCCCGCAATCTGCCAACCAAAGTTCGCATTTCTGCTCCACAACTTCATGCCAATAAATAGCGACTTTTCGGGAAAAAAATTTAAAAAAAAAGAAAACAATGGTTTGTTTTTCTAAATTATATTTTTCTATCGATTTTTGTTGTATTACCACCGGTTTTTATTCAATTCCAATTCCCTTTATTATACGATTTTTTTTATTTTTTTGGAAACAAAATTAGTCCGGTTGATTTTTGTAGCTATTTACAAATCATAATTGCTCATACGGTACACGGAAGTGAACCAAACGAACAGTAGCAAGTTCTCCACAAAAAGAAAAATTATTAGTGTATAGATAATTCGTGACTTGTTACTGCTACAGTAATCCACAAACTTTCCAATGCAATTTTCCTTCACTTCCGGCACTTCCTGCTCGATTATTTGGACTTCTGGATCCCGGAAAATCACTTTTTTCAACGGTTTCTCGGCTCTTTTTACAGCTCGAAAATGATCGATCACTTGGATTGTTTCCGATGGATCTTCTTTCAGAATTCGGTCGATTTTCTTCAAAGTCCACTTGGAAACCCATTTTTTCTCGTATTCCGGGGTTTTTGCGAATTCTTCGAGACGCATCAACAGGCGGTTCATTCGGAAACGAGTGGCGAGGAGGAGGAGGTCCACGAAGTTGTAGCCTGAATGAAAAAAATATTTTTGAAAATTTCTAAAAAATTCAAATAGGGGTTTAAAAATAAGGAAGGTATATCAATGGATAGAGAATTTCAAGGGCTATTTTTCATTAGTTGACCACTTTTTTATATCTCTTACAGTAATCCTAGAGAAATTCGAAATTGGTGCCAGGGCGCCACGATTCTTCAAGTGTAAAATCCTAATGAGTTGCTTTTTTGGCTTATAACTCAAAAACTAAAAGAGATATTGAAAAGTTGACAATTAAAAAGTTGTAGAGCACAAAATTTGCTATCGATTGGTATAAAAACTGTATTTTTTCAATAAAATATAAATTTTGTACGATGCTCCGAAATAACGCTCCCCTTCACAGGCTGCCTACCAAGAAACCGGCATCCTCACTAAAACATGATTTTCTTAAAAACTAAAAAAGATATTAAAACATTGTAAATTTTTAATTATAGAGCAGAAAATTTGCTATCGATTGATAGTAATTTTGCATTTTTCTGATCGAAATGAAATTTTGTACGACGCTCCAAAATAACGCCCTCTTTCACATGCTGCCTACCCAGAAGCCGGGAGCAACCTTACTAAAACATGTTTTTCTCAAAATTTAAAAAAGGATTCAAAAAGTTGTCAACTAAAGAATTGTAGAGCAGAAAATTCTCTATTGATTGCTAGTAATTGTGTAATTTTCTGATCAAAATGAAATTTTTTACAATGCCCTGAAATAACCCCACTACTAGACCTTCACTGGACCTTATGGTTCAAGCTTATAGTGAATTTTTCTCAAAAACCAAAACAGATATTAAAAAATGTCAATTATCAAATTGTAGAGCTAAGCATTCCCTACAAATTACTATTTTCACTTCAATTTTAGGGCCTCTATCTGATTTTTTATGATTTTTGAAAAAAAATCCAAAAAAATTTTTTTTTTAAATTTTTTTTTTCAGTTTTCCAATTTTTTTGACTCACGAGAAATAAGCTTATGCGGAGGATTAATGACTCTCAACAATTCCAAAAACAAATCAGCGTCCAAATCGTAAATCGTAATCTCCGAGTTTTTAGAAATGGCTTTCATCTCACTGAACACCTCGGATTCACAGTGGAGTCTCTAAAAAATTGAAAAAATTTAGGAATTGCTCAAAATTAAGTTTAAAAAAAACAGCAAACTAACCTCCACATCCACATGAACCATCTTATCCTCCACTGTTACCGTTGCACTAAAATAGGGCTCTTCGGTGGGTCCAATGTACTCTTTTCCGTTGATCTTTGAGACTCGAAAAGTGATATCGATGGATTCCCAGCCTGGTTCTTCGATTTCAAATGCAATTTCACCATCTTCTGTTGGCTCTCTACGCTTTGAAACTTGTATTTCATGATCTCGATATCGGATTTTGATTTTGAATTGACAATCGGCATTGATCTCTTCTTGAAAATTGGGGTGGATTCGGAGGGACTGATTGTCGGCGTGGATTACCCTAGAAATTTGAGAGTGCTATCAATCGATAGATAAAATTGTGGTCTTTATTTTGTTAATGGACAACTATTTGCTAGCTCTTTTGGATTTTGAGTTATACGCAAAAATAGAAGCGGGGGCGCCATGGCCGCTCCTTGGGGTAGGGCGCCAAAAATTTGCGCTCTGATTTGAATTTTTTTGGGATTAGGGTTAGAGATTTAAAAAAACAGTCAACTAACAGTTGTTGAGCAGAAAATTTCCTATCCACTGCTATTTTTTTCTAAATTTTCCGTCAAAAACGAACTTTTTTACACCCTCCGCAAGATTGGTCACTTTTGGGCGCACCACCTCAAATTTTTTAAAATGACCATCACAATTTGTCAATTTCAAGTTGTTGGGTAGCAGATACCAAAAAGTTGTTGACTAATAACTTGTATAGCATAAAATTCCCTATTTAACAATAGTTTTATCTCAATTTTTTATTCAAAACTAAATTTTCTACACCCTTTACAAGTTGGACCTGTTTTTCGCGCCGTCGCCTGGATTTTTCAAAAGTGACCATCATTTTCGGTTATTTTTTGAATTTTAGATTACAAATATAAACAATTGTTAATAAATAACTTGTAGTCCAAAAAATTTCCTATCCATTGTTATTTTTATCTTATTTTTCCGTCAAAAAATAAATGTTTTACACCCTTTGAATGTTGGACCTGTTTTTCGCACCACTGCCTGAATTTTTCAAAGTGGTCACTTTTTTTTGTTGATTTCTAGTTGTTAGATAGCAGATATCAAAAATTTGTTAACAAGTAATTTGTAGTCCAGAACATTTTCTATCTATTGCTATTTTTATTTTCTTTTTTCGTCAAAAACTAACTTTTTTACAACCTCTACAAGATGGATCTGTTTTTCGCGCCGTCGCCTGGATTTTTCAAAGTTACCATCACTTTTCGGTTATTTTTCAATTGTTAGATAACTAATATCAAAAAATTGTTAACTAATAATTTGTAGAGCGAAAAATTTCCTATCGATTGCTATTTTTATCTAATTTTTTTGTCAAAAACTAAATTTTTTATACCCTCTACAAGTTTGACCTGTTTTTCGCGCCGCTCTCTGGATTTTTCAAGGTGGTCAACACTATGCCGTTATTTTCTTGTTGTTAGATAACAGATATTGAAAAATTGTAAATTAGTAACTTGTAGTTCAAAATATTTCCTATCCATTGCTATTTTTATCTAAATTTTTCGGCCCAAAACTAAATTTTTTACACCCTCTACAAAATTGGCTAGTTTTGCTACTTTTGCGCGTCAAATCCGGTGTTTGGTGTTTGCGTACTTTTTCAAATACCGTTTATTTTTTTTCTGTCTCTTACCATTGATAATTAGCAACATAGACGTGTTGTGGATTGGTAATTCTGTTCAAAATGAACTGTTTCTCAGCAATTGCATCTTCCCAAAGTGGGTAGAGGACTGGGGTAGACATCTTCAGTTTTTACGCTGTAGAAACGCTAAAAACGGATTCAAAATTTTTTTTTCATTGAAAAAAGCAAGGAAAAGCAAGAAAAACTAGCTATAAAACTTAGAAATAGGTAAAAAAAAGAAGAAGGAGAAAAAATAATAAAAAGTAGGCAACATGAAGGGAGGGGATTACTTGTTGCCAGGAGTAACCAAATGAGAAGAATAAAAGGGATTGGTGATAAGCGGAAATGAGGGAATCTCCGGGGAACACGGCCTAATTGTTTGTTCTGATTAGGTGATAGCTATACGGAAAAGGAGGAGTTGGTTTTTTGAACAGTTGGAGCGAAAGGATCAGAAATCTGAAAATTTTTTAGGTACAGTAATCCTGAAAAGCTTGAAAGTTTTGAAAAATGAAGGATCGAAAAAATGCGTTTTATAAAGGAACAATTCTTGCTGAGGCCTATGAAAAAAAAAAAATTGAGAAAAAATTTTTTTTTTTGAAAATTTTTTTTGTAACCTAAATTTTTTTTTAATTTTGAAAAATCAAAGATAAAAATAAAACAACTATTAAAAAATCCAATGATCAATGAAAATAGATGTTGAGACCTGAAAATTGGAAAAAAAGTTGGTTGCAAAAAAAAATTGTTTTTTTGAAATTTTTTTTTCATTCACAGTTTTTTTTTCGAATTTCCATAAAATGAAAGATAAACAAAACATCCATCTGTAAAACCACAACAATAAAAAAAATCCAATCTTTGTTGAAAATGGTTAATGAGACATGAAAATTGAAAAAAAATTTTTTTTTGAAGTTTTTTTTTTTCATCCACAAAATTTTTTTTAAATTTTTTTTTTAAATTTGAATTTTAAAAAATTGAATGTGAATAGAACAACGATTGGTGAATAAGAATAAACAACCAATCTTCATTGAAAAAAATTGTAGAGACCTGAATTTCTGAAAAAAAATTTGAAAATTTTTTTTCAAAAAATTACTGTGATCCTTCAAAAAATTTGAAATACATATCAAAGAAAACAGCAATCAGAATATAGCAAAAAAACCAAATCTTCCTTGAGAAAAATTGTTGAGACCTGAATTTCTGAAAAAAGAGAAAATGTGAAAAAAAAATTTTTTTTTGAAATTTTTTATTAACAGATGAATTCATTCAATTTTCAATAAATAATGAACAACTTATAATAGAACAGCAATGTAGAGGTAGATAACAATGAGGAAATCAATTATTTAGAACATTATTGGGCTCAAGAGACAAACGATGAAAATGTTAGAAAAACATTGGAAGCATTTTTTTTGATAAATAATAAAAAAAATTTCGATAAATAATAAGAACAAAAGAAGACAATCCAAAAAACAGGAACAACCTTAATTATCAAACAACTCTTTCTTTCTAGCTTCCTCCATCTTCAATTTCCTGGTCTCTTCTTGAAACTCCCGATTCTCCCGAGCGATGTCCTCCTGGTCCAATCTCTCAGCCTCCGGATCCTTCTTGAAAATGCCGCAACGTGAAAGACAGTCCCCGTCCAAACAACAAAAGGCGTCTCGGATCGTCTGCGGGGTCATACGGGTGATGTGGTTGCGGAATCTCTCGGCGGCTTCACTCCCAATAATGGCGTCTTCGTTCCATTTCCAAGCACCTTGCTCCGGAAAGAAACCAAACTCTGGAAAAAAAGGGTTTTAGATTTTTGATTTATTTTCAAAAAACGTAGCACATTTCCTAGATTACGCGAAAAATAGTAAAAAAATTCTTGTCGTCTCCTGATATTTCTATGAATTTTTGAAAATTTGCGAATCCTAGATCATAGGAAAATCAAGATACGGCGGGAATTTTTTCTACTATTTTTCCGTAATCTAGGAAACATGATACGTTTTTTTGAATATTTTTTATATTTTTTCCCCAGAATTTTCCAAATCGTCTCTAATTTTTAGCTTTTTAGCTTTGAGCCAAAAGCGCGGTTGCATTGCAATTTTTAGCAGCCTGAGTGAAATTTTTTAAAAACTGGCTAGAAATATACAAAAAATTGCTAAAAAGAAGAGTACATGTCAAAAAAATCACAAAAAATGAAACTTACCGTATTTTGGACAGATGTAGTAATCTGGAGGGCACGATTGCTCCACGGCCCAGATTATATGATAATTGCGTGGAAAAGAGTGATGGACGTGACGGGTGGCAACAACGGAAACGAGGAACAGCAAAACGATGATAGCTTTCGACATGACCTACAAATTGTAACTCAATCCGTTTAGCTCAAGAAATCCAGGAAAAATGAAGAAAAAAAAATGATCTAGAGTCTAAAAAGAGACTCAAAGTTGTGAAAATGAAAGTTTTGAAAATATTCTAGCAAGATGAGATCGTGTAAATGACACATTTCCTTTCCAAATGCCAGAAGACCAAAGAAAAAAGTGGAAACATGAAGATAGAAAAAGCGTATAAATGGACATGTCAGCAGAAGGCCAAGGGGCGGGGCTTACGAAGCGAGCAACGTTTTGTGGTTGTTTGTTGGTTTTTGCCCTCCAAAAGAGGGAAGGATAAACAAATTGTGGACAAAGGAAGCCTTGAAAATGTGGAAATCTTTTTTTTTTTCATTCCGGAAATGACCTCAAACACGCAAGCTTCAAGTGGCCTTTGATGACGCCTACGTTTTGGGTTTTTGTGGGATTACGGTAGCAGATATTGAAAAGTTGTCAATTGACAAAATAAACTAGAGGAAATTTGCTATAAAATGATACGTTTGAAAACATTTCAACAGCAAAACTAAATTTTTTCGTATTTTTCGAAATTTTGCAAAAATTGACCTATTTTTGGTTTTTGAAATTTGATGACGCCCACATTTTCCATTTTTTCAAGGGTTACGGTTGTAACGCGTGCTCCCAGCGCCCCTATATAACCCCCTCCTTACGCCTGATAAGACATTCATTACTCCC
>LR538101.1:97625-116795 GCA_900883565.2 Caenorhabditis panamensis | reverse complement strand
GACCGACTCCAATGCCTCGAGAAAGCGTTGAGAGAAACACAGATGAAGCACCACCAACTCGAGAGGAAGAACAACATGGGCTACAGCTTAGTTGCATGCTTCCATCAGCAGTACAAGGAGACAGTCAGAAATCGCAATCGGCCGGAGAGTCAACCAACATCGCAAACCCTGTCAGCTGCCACGATCCGCTATAACCGGTACAAAATATTCGCCGGACGGATCCAGACCATCATGGAGCCAGAACTGAGACTATCGTGCCACCAGCGGACTCACTACGGCACAGTATACGTCCCGTTCTATTGGACTCTACCCGAGCCAAGAAGACCGGCGTTTTGGGCATGCCACCATCAGCTGGCAGCAGAATTCCGCCACAACGGAGGATCCACCATCCTCCGCACGACCATCAACCGAGTCCGATGCGTGAGCGGAGAAGCAGAAATCCTGCTGCAGTTCCCGGCACATGCCTTCCATTTCTTGAGCACCTGGAACAAGAATGGTCGCGTTGTGATTATCGGACCGATTGAGCACATGTTGAACCGGAATCCTGGTTTCCGATTCCCTTCGCCCCGTCGCCCCGCCAACTACCATCGCCACACAGCGCCGGACAGTCGATTGTCACACCGAGAGGAGATCCATCAGCGAGAAGAACTAGACGAAATGCATAAGCGGATTCACCACGTCCATGAAATGCTGATAGAGAAGCAACTCCAGTGCTACAAACTGAAGGAGGATAACAAGCGACTGGCAAAATTGGCTTCCAGATACCACCGGAAGCACACACGGCCGCAAGCTCGCCTGCCCAAACCGGTAGTGCCCTATTTTGACGAACGGATCACCTGCTTCCTTTGTCACAACAAAGGACACCGACAAGCCGACTGCCAGATGCCTCAGCAAACACCACAAGATCACCGGGAGCACAGCAGCTTAGTCGGAGCTTGTCGACAGCCAGCCAGACACCTCAGCCACGCTTCTCACACCAATCAGCAGTGCCCAGCATTTCGTCGTCACTGATGCCATTCCAGCTACTCCAAAGCTGGCAAGAACGGTCGCCATTCAGTCACCAGGAGATCGAAGGACATCCAGACATCGGAGATTTGCAAGCTGAAACTTGGAACCGCCGTCTGGCATCTCCATGAAGCCTACAAAGCCATGCCATGTCTACACACCTCCTCAACCGCCATCTGATGACCTTCCGCAACAACATACCCAACACCACCAACCATCCGCCAGTCAACCAAGGACGCAATATTTTATAATTTTTTCTAATGTTTATTTTTCCCTAATCCCCACCCCTACTCCCTCTTCCTAATTTTATTTTTCTATTTTTATAACCCATACTCCCCAACTTTTATTGTAATCGTCCATTTTTTTTATTGTAAGATCGAGGACGGATCTTCTATTAAGGGGGAAGGAATGTAACGCGTGCTCCCAGCGCCCCTATATAACCCCCTCCTTACGCCTGATAAGACATTCATTACTCCCTCTGTGGCAGGCGCCTAGCGCCTGCCCTTCTCCTGTCTATTCTCATCGGTCTACAATAAACCCTATTCTATACTCAAGTGTTCATCCACTTCACCAGTTGGGCCTAACGACCGTGGGACGCTTCGGTCGTTACACGGTAGGAGATACAAAAAAGTTGTCAATTAACAAAATAAACTAGAGAAAATTTGCTACAGAATGATATGCGTGGAAAAATTTCAACAACAAAACTAAATTTTTTTCAATTTTTTGAAAAAAAAACTTGCAGAAAATGTATGTGGAAATTTAGGCTTTTGGAAAGGAGAGGAGAGAGCAACGTTTCGGGTTACATGTTTGTAGTTTTTGGCCTTCAAATAGAAGGGTAAACAAAAATTGGACAAAGTAAACCTTGTAAAACATTGAAATCTCTTTTTTCATTACGGAAATGACCTCAAACACGCAAGCTTCAAGTGGACGCCCCCGCCGGGCTGCTAAAATTTGTGACACGCCCACATTTTGAATTTTTCTGGGATTACGGTAGCAGATATTTAGAAGTTGTCAACTAATAAAATAAAGTAGAGAAAATTTGCTATAAAACGAAATGCTTGAAAAAATTTCAACAACAAAACTAAATTTTTGCCAATTTTTTCAAAATTTGCGAAAATTGAACAATTTTTCGCTGCCAAAATTTGACGGCGCCTACATTTTGCATTTTTTCTAGGGTTACGGTGACAGATATTTAAAAGTTGTAGACAAACAAAATGAACTAGAGAAAATTTTCTATACAATGTCTGACTTACAAAATTTTTTAAAGCAAAACTAAATTTTTCCTGATTTTTGGAAAATTTGCGAAAAATCGAACAACTTTGGGCTGCCAAACCATTTTGATGACATCCACATTTTCTATTTTTTCTAGGGTTACGGTAACAGCTATTAAAAAATAGTCAATTAACAAAATAAACTAGAGAAAATTTGCTATAAGATAGTATGTTTGACAAAAATTCAACTGCAAAACTAATTTTTTCCAAAATTTTGAAAATTTTCGAAAAATCAGACTATTTTTGGGGTGCCAAAAATGGACGACGCCCACATTTTGAATTTTTTTGAGGATACTGTAAAAGGTATTGAAAAATTTTTAACTAACAAAATAAACTAGAGAAAATTTGCTACAAAATAACACGCTTTAAAAAATTTCATCAGTAAAACCAAATTTTTTGCCGATTTTTCGAAAACTTGCAAAATGTGATTTTGGCAACATGCACATAGTCGCTCCAATCGAACCATTTTTGTGTGTTTACTAATCAACTATTTGGCAACAATTGGCAACATTTTTGTTTGTTATCAGTTGATTATTGCGGTTTTTAGATAAGTTAAGAGCGTGTAAGCCTTTAATCTGTCAACAAACTAAACACAAAGTTCAAAGTCTCACTTTTTTTCAATTGGGTATTTCTAGAAAACCATGAAAGATATTGAAAAGTTGATAACTAACAAAATAAACTAGAGAAAAAATGCTATAAAATGATATGCTTGAGAAAATTTCAACAAAAAAACTAAATTTTTTTCCGATTTTTTGAAAAATTTTCGAAAAATTGAAATATTTTTGGCAGCTAAAATGGATGACGCCTACATTTCGGATCTTTTCTGGGATTACGGTAGAAGATATCAAAAAGTTGTCAATTAACAAAATAAACTAGAGAAAAATTGCCATAAAATGAGATGTTTGAAAATTTTTTTAAGTCAAAAATAACATTTTTTGAAAATTTTTGAAAATGAGACATTTTCGAACATCCAGCAAAATCCAGCAAAATCAAAAATTAAAAAAATTAAAAACAACGAATCGAAATGAAGCAACATTCTATGAGTCTAAAAAAATCAAGAAAATCAAGAAAAACAAAAAAAAACATCCACCAAAAAAATTTTCAATTCTTCAATTCCTTCTCCATCCGTGCCTTCTTCATCTGATCCCACAGCTGTTTTCTCTCTTCATCCCTCTGTTCCATTTTTTCCATCTCAGGGTGAATCTCAGTTGGCTCGCACCGTAACAGACACTCATCGAGATGATCGCAACAAAATTCTTTGCGAATGGCGTTGATGACTTCATTGGTGTCGATTCGAGGGAGAGTGCGCATGGTTTTCGCTAGTTCGGAGTCAATGATTGCAGTCTCATTATACTCCCAGGAGTACTTTGTGGAAATGACATATCCTGGAAATTAATGGATTAGTGTACAGATAAATTTGAAAAAAGTATCTTTCTTTGATTTTGAATTGAATTTTTTGATTTTTCTTCAATTAAAAAATTTTCCGTTTATCTGGAGAAAAATTCTTCATTTTTTTAAAAAATTTCTAAAAATCAGAGACGAATTCTAAAATTCCAAACTAAATTTTTTAAATGTACTGGTAGTTTGTTTATTCTGCACTTGAAAGTTTTTTGAGACCGTTGTGAACTTTCAGAAATTTTCAGGAATTTTAGAAAATTGAAAAATTTTTTTTTCATGTTTTTTACAATTTAGAAAATTCTTGAATTTTCGAAAATTACAACACAGCTTCTAAAAAAATTAAAAATATTCAAATTCAAAGTAGAGATCTGTAATTTTACTGGGATTTTTTTTGGTGAAATTGCTGATTTAAAAAAAAAATTTCGTGAAACCTAATATTCTCTGTATCAATATCACATAACACTCACCGAGTTTGGGGCACTCTGGATACTCTCTTTCGCATACTGACTGGACGGCTCGGAAAATTACATAGTTTGACCTCATTGGGTTGGGGCTGGTGGGGGCGGTGTAGAAGCCGGTGGAGAGGGCAAAAATGACAAGGAACTGGAGAATCATAGCTCTAAAATTCACATTTTACTAAAAACTTTTACTAGAAAAATTGAGAAAAACGAGGAAGCAAAAAACAACAAAACAAAAAAAATTTCAAAAATTTTTTGACTGATTTTTTTACCAATTTTTTGAAACGGTCTATATCTTGAAAACCATGAAAGATTTCAAAAAGTTGTTAACTGCAAAGTTGTAGTCCTTATTTAGGGCTATATTTTGTTAGTTCACAATTAAAAAAAATCAATTTTCCGCTGAGATACAGTAAGAAACGCTAGCACCATTATTGCAATTCGCACTAATTTTCCGTTCATGGAAAGCTTTTTATATCTCAAAAATCATAAAAGATATAAAAAAGTTGTCAACTACAAAATTGTAGCTCTTGTTTAGTTCTTCTTTTTGTTAGTTGACAATTTTTTAATAGCTCTAATACGAAAAAAGTTACAAGCCAAACTAGCCAAGCTATTTTTTAAAAAAAATTGAAAAAATTGAAAAATTGTCTTGACATGAAAAATAGCATTTTTCTTGCTTTTTCATAAATGTTAGATTGTTTTTCGGTTACTGTAAGTTATAAAGATCTTGAAAAGCACTCAAAAAACGCTCAGAAAACGATGAGAGTCCTTCAACTTGAAGTAGAAGAGAGCCAATGCAACATTTCTCGGACCCTCGAACCACTGACTTATTCATGTTGTTTACGCTTTTTTTCTCGTCTTTTTTCCCTCTTTTTTCCTCATTTTCCCGTGGTTTCTGTCCCTTCTGTCCCTCAAATGTGTAAACCAGTGAGGAACTGATGCAAGAAGAAGAAGACAGATGGATTGAGAGAATAAGATTCGCATGGCGATTTGAGAAAACGAGGAAGGGGAAGGAGAAGTCGTCGCTGTCCACTTTCCATTTCTTCCTGTCTCGTATTGAAAGCGGATATACAGAAAAGAGGGGGGAAGGAGATGAGATGACTTGCAGGCTGAAGAATAAACACTTCATTATGGATTTCTGATTTGAAGAGATTTTGGGCTTTTCTTGGATTTTTTTCTAATTTTTTCAGCGTTTTCTACAAAATTCGGTGTGTGAAATTGACTAAAGAACTTTTAAAAAACGCTTTAAAAAATTTAAAGAATCCAAAAAATTCTGAATGATTTGGACAATTTTTCAAATTTCTTGAAATTTTTCAAGAATTTTTTTTTGGTTTTTTTTTTCACTTTTTCCTATTTTTAGACCAAATTTACTGTATGAATTTAGTTTGAAACTTGGAAAAAAACAAAGAACAATGCGTTAAAAAATTAGGGAAGTCTAGGAAAATTCAGACAATTTTTTGAATTTCTAGAGATTTTTTCAGAAATTTTTTTTTTGGTTTTTTTTCACTTTTTCCTATTTTTAAATCAAATTTTTTGTGTGAATTTAGTTTGAAACTTGGGCAAGAAAAAAACAAAAAAATGCGTAAAAAATTGGTGAAGTCTAGAAAAATTTTCAGATTTTTTTCAAAAAAATTAGAAAATTTTGCAAAATTTTTAGGATTTTTTCTAAAATTTTTTGAAGCCTTCAAATGTTTTTCTGAATTCTCTATTTCAATTTCAAAACGCTAGATTTATTTTTCAGGACTCGAATAAATTTTTCCGATTTTTTTTTCAATCATTGCATGAGTCACCAGAAATTCTGTACTGTTATAAAAAATTTTCCATTATTTGCTTTTGCAAAAACAAGAAAAACAGAGCAGAGACTTCAATTTTACCCGGCTTTTACAGTTCGTGTAAGTTCTAAAAATTAAAAAAAAATTTCTAAAAATTTTTCAAATTTTTTTTGACTCATTTCCAGTTGACATTCCTTCAAATTTATGACTCTCTGTACAGATTTTCTGACATTTTTCTTAATTTTTAGCATTTTTGAATTATTTCTGATTATTTTCAAACCAATTTGAATCAAAATTCTGCGAGCGACAAAAAATTTTAGAAAAAAAATTAAAAATTTTTTTTTTCGAATTTTTAAAAATTTCCCCAATTTTTCTAACACATCAGGGCTGTTCAGTAGCTATTTCATAGACCCTCTAGCATAATGAATTTTAATAAAAAATCCTTCTTCTCCCTCTCTAAGCACCCAACTGATTCAATTTGAACCAAATTTTAAAAAAAAAATTTGAAATTTTTTTCGATTTTTTAAAAATTTCCCCAATTTTTCCAACACATCAGGCGGTTCTATAGCTATTTCATAGCCCCTCTAGACTATTAAATTTTAATAAACAATTTTTGTTTTCCCTTTGAAAGCACTCAACTAATTCAATTTGATCAAAATTTTAAAAAAATTAAAAAAAATTTTGAAATTTTTTTTCGAATTTTCAAAAATTTCCGGGCTGTTTGTAACTATTTCATAGCCCCTCTAAACTAATGAATTTTCATAAACAATCCTTCTTCTCCCTCTTTGAGCACCCAAACCCACTTACCCGTCTTCTTCCGTTCCTCTTCCCGGTCCACTGCACACTCTCTTTCCTCGCATTTTACTCTCTCTCTCTCTCTGTCTGCGTCTCTCCTCTCCACACACTCTCTCGTCGGTCACCTGAATTACTACGGGGAAAACGGAAAAGAAGAAAGGGGAGAGTTGTGTGCCAGGGACAGAGGGCATTGTTACAATTAATAATCAGAGCAGACTATTTGTTACAACTTATTGTTGAGATTTTCTATTGATTTTCTTTGTTGTGAGGGGAATCTTATCTGGGGAAATAAAAATCTGGCTAATTAGCAATTTTTCTGATTTTTTGAAATCTTTTTTTGGCTGTTTTACGTCATTTTTGGCGCCGAAAAATTTCGAAAAAATGTTTCTAGTTTTTTCTGGTTTTTTCACAATAAATTTGCATTTTTACATCATTTTCTAGATATTTCACTTGTGCTTGCGCATTATTTTCTACTCGAAATTTGAAAAATATTTAGGAAAATTTAGAAAAATTTCCTGATTTTTTCTAGTGCAAATAAGCCATTTTGGGAAATTCATGAACGTTGTTTGACTTTTTTTTTGTTTTTTACTCTAATTTACGCTTGAGTTTTTTAGAAAAAAAACAGAAAAAATTTCGTTCTCAAAATTTGTTTGAATTTTTGAAAAAAATTAAAAAAAAATGTTCCTGACTTTTTCTGAATTTTTCTATTTTTTCAAACCACAATTTAGCGTTTTTTGGTTGCTTTCAAGTTCATTTTACTCCAATTTCCCGTTTTTAGCTCGAATTTGTAAAAAAAAAATTACAAAATCACCTTGATTTTTTGAAATTTCTCTACAGCAAATTAGCACTTTTTCGAATTTTTTTTGGATTTTTCTGTTGTTTCTAGCTTTTTTTTTCTTCAAGTTATGCGCGTTTTAGCGCAAACAATTTTAGAACGTTAAAAATATGTTCTGATTTTTCAGAATTTTTTTGAAAAAATGAAAAAAAAAATTTCCAATTTTTCAAAATATTTTTTTTCCAATTTTCCTAAATTTTCCAAAAGCCTCCTTTTTTCTTTGTTATTACTCCCCGTTTTCCAAAACCGCAAACATTTGCTCACGAGCCTAAACTTTTTGACATTTCCGTCGCTCTTCCAGCTGTCAAAACATCCGTTTTCCCCATTAGAAATTTTCCTTTCAGTTCACAATTCTACTGCTCATTTTGGGATTATTTGCGTGTCATCGGTTTCTGAGAATGAAGAAACTTACCAGGGACTCTCAGGAACCACTTATTCGTGAGTTTTGGGATTTTTCAAAATTTTTCAAAAAAATTCGAAAAAAATTGATTTTCAAATTTTTTTTGTGAAATTTTCTAAAAAACTTGATAAATTTCTGTAATTTGTAGGTTTTAAATTAAAATTTTTTATTCGTTTAAAAAAAAAAAACAAAAAAAAATCGATCCAAAACCACTGAAAACTGATTTTGACAAAAATCAACTTTGAAAAAAAAAAATTTTTTTTAAGTTTTGAAAAATTTTTTAAAAATTTAGTTTTGTTTCAAAAATTGAAATTTAAAATGCATTTGATAGATAATTTCCTGCTCTATAAGTTTGTAGTTAACCGTTTTCAAATTTCTTTTTTAGTTTTTGAGAAAAAATTCAAAAAGTCCAATGCCTCAATTTCTATTGTTAGGGATTCGCGTTTTTAGATTCCAAAATTTGTAAAAAATTTTTAAAATTTTCAAAAGCTCTTTAAAATTCAGAAAAACGTTTTTTCCAGCACATATCCGTCCCTCAACCCGAAATAAAATCCGGAAATACATTTACGGAGCCCTTTTTCTCACTGCAATTTTTCTCCTCTACCGGACATTGAATAAAGAGGACAAGAAAACCCTTCCAGTTGGCAGAAATGGCGATGTAAAAAAAAGTTTATTTCTTTTTTAAATTAAGCTCTAATTCAGGTAATGTCAATGGAGTACGAACCCCGTCCCTCACCCCAAAAACCACCAACAATTGTGACTACGGAAAAAATGGTAAAATTGGATATTTATATGGAGGCGCAGTGTCCGGATACTTCGAGGTAGAAAAAAAATTTTTTTTGAAAAGTTGAAATTTTTTTTAATTTTTAGATTCTTCCGCCAACAACTTAAAAAAGCATGGGATTTATTGGGCCGGTTAAATCGAATTGACCTAAATATTTATCCATTCGGTAAAGCAAGATGCTCGGAGAGGGGCAATGATTTTGAGTGAGTTTTCAAGTTTTTGAAAAAAAGTTTGAAAAATCGTAGAAAATTTAGTTTTGGTTCAAAAAATTGAAAATAAATTGCATTTGATAGATAATTTTTTGTTCGACAACATTGTAGTTGACAATTTTTGAATAGCTATAATGGTTTAAAAAAAAATTGATTTTCCGATTTTTTTCGAAAATTGATTTTGAGTGAGTTTTTGGAAAAAGTTTGAAAAATTGTAGAAAATTTAGTTTTGCTTGAAAAAACTAAAAATAAATTGCATTCGATAGATAATTTTCTGCTCTATAAAAGTGTGATTGACAGATTTTTTATAGCTCTGTTGGATTTTGAGAAAAATCAAAATTTTCAGAATCACTTGAAAAAAATTTTTTTTTTCAAAGTTGCATTTTTTTGCATTTTTTTCTCAAAAATCATCAAAGATAGCAAAAAACCGTCAATTACCAAGTTATAAAACACAAAATAAGCTATCAAATGCTATGTTTATCTCAATTTTATCTCAAAATTTAAATTTTTTACAATTTTTCAAAAAAAAAAAAATTTTTTTTTTTGAAAATTTGAAATTTTTTTAAATTTTCCAGATGTCAATGCCAACACGGTCCCACTGAATGCGAAATCAATCAACTAATGAATTGTGTTATTGATCGTTATGGTTTCCCTTCTAAATACCTTCCAATAGTTTTATGCATGCAGGGAAAATATTCTTTGGATGATGCGATGAAGTGTGTTCAGGAGTATATGCCGGCCGAGTTTAATAGGTGAGAAAGGGGCTTAGAAGACTGTTTTTAATATTGAAATAAATGTCAATGGATAGAAAATAAAATTTCCTACATTTTAGTAGTTGACAGTTTTTAAAAATATCTTTTGGGAAGCGAGATATTGTAGAAAATGTAAAATCTTTTGAATAATTAAAAATTTGCTTTTTTTTTCAAAACGCTCTATCTCAATTCCCAGTGAAGATAGTAAAAAGTTGTCAACTACAAAAATGTAGGAAATTTTATTCTCTATCGATTGATGTTAAATTCATAATTTTTTATCCACCCTATCACCCCTAAATTTGCAGAATGCGTGACTGCGCCGCTGGTCCCCGCGGTCGTCGACTTCTCGCCCTCTCCGGTCAAAAAACTGCTGCTTTGAGTCCAGCCGTTGATTTTATTCCCTGGATTGTGATAGACGGGATTAGAAACTCTGATGCATTGTATGATTTGACACAGAATACATGTGAAGCCATGCAACCAATGCCAGCAACTTGTAGGGACTATTTGAGGTCACTACAGTAATTTTTGAAATTTCGATTTTTATTTTTTGTTTTTTTTTGTGATCGTGAAAAGTGCCTTTTTCTTAATTTTTTAACGGGTTTATTTATATTTTTGTTTGATAATTATGTATGTGAGATTTTTTAGATAAAGTTTGAATTATTCGTGATGAAAAAAATGGAAAAAAAAATGAAAAAAAAAGTTTTTTTTTTCAATTTTTTTGGAAAAACCATAAAAAATTCAAAACTTTTTCAAATTGTTTGAAATAAAAAGCAATTTATAGATGATTTTTTGCTCTACAATTTACTAGTTAACAACTTTTAACAGCTCTTTTAGTTTCTGAGAAAACGCTCAATTTTGTACATCTGTTCCAAAAATTTCCAAAAATTGAAAAAAATTTTAAAAATTTTTTGAAAAATCTTGAAAAATTCAAATTTTTTTGAAATTCCATGATGAAAATAGTATCAGATAGATAATTGTTTTTCTACACAGTTGTAGTAAATTTCTTGAACTGTTTTCGAGAAAAACAAAAAATTTCCGAAACCACTTTTCAAAAAAATTTTTTTTGTTGAAAAATAAAAAAAATTCAAAACTTTTTGAAATTCAATGATAAAAGTAGTATTAAATAGACAATTTTATGTTCTACACAGTTTTAAAAATTTTCTTGATCTGTTTTCATTGAGAAAACCAAAAAAGTTCCGAAACCACTTTCAAAAAAAAAAATTTTTTGTTGAAAAATCATGAAAAATTCAAATTTGTTTTAAACGCTTTGAAATCAAAAGCAATAGATAGATAATTTTCTGCTCTACAAATTATCAATTGACAACTTTTTCGTAACTCTTTTAGTTTTTGAGATAACGCTCAACATCTGTTCCTTCCCCATGAAATCCATAAAATCCATCCCAATCAAAACACCACTTGTTTTGTTTTTTTCTTCTCCTCAATTCTTCTTCCATTTCCTCAAATCAACAGGAGAAATGGAGTGTGGCGGGGCAGGGTTCTGCTCTGTTTTTGTTTGGAAGGCTCTCGTGTTTCATGTGACTACGAAATCCTTAGCCGCTCATTTCCCATTCCATGTTCTTCCCCTTTTTTGTGTGCAAAGAGGATCAGGATAAGTCGCGGACAACTTCGAAGATTACACTTTGCTTGATTAAATTGTTCTTAAGCTTTTTGGAAAAAAATGATGTTTCGCGCATGTAGGCGTGTTTTGTAAGATGATCGCGAAAATTGAGCTTCTCGACTTCTCGACTTCCCACTCAATTTTCATGCATATCATTTTTAACGCATTTGCTTGCAGTTTATAGGAAATTTTCTGCTCTACAAGTTTGCAGTTGACAGTTTCTGAATATCTGTTTTAGTTTTTGAGAAAACATTTGATTTTTGCAAGCTGATTTTTAAAAAATATGTGAAAAAGTTGTCAACTTTTATCTTGTAGAGCAGGAAACGATCTATTCAACACAACAATTAATTAAGAATTAGAGCTAAAATTGAATTTTTTACAATTTTTTCAAAAATTAGGCTCATTGGCGCCACGCCCATTTTTCAAGCTGCGCGAATTTCAAATTTTTCTAGGATTACGGAAAGAGATAACAAAAATTTGTTAACTGCAAAATTGTAGAACTTAAAATTTTCTATCTAATGATATGTTCATTTTAATTTTTGAGTCAAAATTGAATTTTTCACAATTTTTCAAACTTTCGACTCCTTAGCGTTGCGCCCCTTTTCGAAGCCGCGCGCTTTTTTAATTTTCTAGGATTACGGTGGAAGATTTTGGAAAATTGTCAACTACAAAACTGTAAAGCTTGAAATTTTTTATAAAATGCTATAATTACCTCAATTTTTGAGTTAAAATTCAATTTTTTTACAGTTTTTCGAAAATTAGGTTTCTTGGTGTTGCACCCATTTTTAGAGTAGCGCGCTTTTTGATTTTTTCTTGGGTTACGGTGAGAGATTCTGGAAAGTTGTTAACTCACAAAATGTAGAACGTAAGATTCTCTATCAAATGCAATTTAGAATTTAATTTTTGAGTCAAAAGTGAATTTTTCACAATTTTTCAAAAATTAGGCTCCTTGGCGCCGCGACCATTTTTGAACTCTCGCGCATTTCAAATTTTTCTAGGGTTACGGTGAGAGATAACAAAAATTTGTTAACTGCAAAAATATAGAACTTAAAATTTGCTATTTATTGCATTTTGAATTTCAATTTTTGAGTCAAAATCAGATTTTTCCCAATTTTTCAAAAATTAGGTTTTATGGTGCCGCACCCATTTTTGTAGCCGCGCGCTTTTGAATATTTTCTAGGGTTACGGTAAGAGATTACAAAAAGCAATCAATTAATAAAATGTAAAACGAAAAATTTCCTATCTTATGATATGCTCACTTTAATTTTTGAGTTAAAATTCAATTTTTTAGAATTTTTTCAAATTTTTCGAATTTTTCAAAAATCGCCAAAACTCGTAATTTTACATAATTTTTGTTAGGGTTTTTGGGCAAATTTATTATAAAACAGAATTTTTTCTATCAATTACTCATCACCTTCCCAACATCTATTTAAAGATCTCACCCCAAAATCACTCTCCTCTCGCCTTCCACCACACCACACATTTCATAATAATTTGTCACACCAGTTGCCCTCTCCGCTCTCCTCATAAACACTGGCCTTCCTCCTCACATGGCCCGCTGCTTTGCCTGCTTTCATACGCCTTTCTCCCCCCTTCTCCCCGTCTTCTTCTTCTTCTTCATTTTCCCCCTTTTCTGCTGCAAAAAAAGTGTGTGTTAGGAGTGAAAAGCGAGGCGAGCGCCCGAGACATTGCCACCCGCCATTCTTTTTCGTTTCCTATGGGGTTTGATATGGGGAAAAAGAGGAAAAGAACACACATAATATGAATTCTTTCAGCTGAACCCTGGTCCGTCTTGTACTTTCAAAGGATTAGAATGGCCTCTACCTCTACTACCCTGCCTCTACCAGAACCTATTGTCGAGCTTCGTGCAAGAATCGAACGCACCGGTCTTCTACAGGACTATTTGGAGACTTTGGAGGTAAGGAATTGGGAAAACTTTTTGAATTTTAGTGATCGGATGGGTTCTGGGTTCTAGAAAAATTATAACTAGACAAAGCAGACTAGGCAAAAAAGATTTAGCCATAGCGGGGTCGAACTTTTGATGCAAACTTACCAAACAAGCGCTTTACCTATTGCGCCATGGCTCCACCTATCAAATTGAAGTTTCAAAGTTTCCGCGCGCCACCCATCGCCACCACTCACCCCGCGCTCCTCTACGCCCTCCGCCACCCAGTTCGCCGTGTCCTCGGTAGTATAGTGGTGAGTATCCGCGTCTGTCACATGCGAGACCCGGGTTCAATTCCCGGCCGGGGAGAATCTTTTTTTTTCTTTTTTTCTTGATCATAATCGGTTTTTTGTGCAGATCCGCGCCGGAATGATAGCAGATTTGGTCAAGGCGATGGCTGATGGGGACGAGCAGTACGAGAGAGTCCTCCGGGAAGCTCTGACACGGACCGATGAGTGCATGATCTTTTTCTATGGAGATCCCAATATGGAGCAACCGATTCCACCGCCGAGGGCCCCTGCTAATAACGCATAATTGTGATTGTAATAAGTATTTCAATCTGTAATTCAATCAATCAACCTACATACATTCCTACCTTCATTTCATTTCCATTTCCATTTCGCAATGTTCCTCCTCGAATCAACAAACTTCAAAAAAATCAGTACTTTTTTTTATTTCAATTTTATCTCAAAAACCAATAAAGATATCAAAAAGTTGTCAACTAATAAATTGTAGAAAAGGAAATTCTCTATCGATTGCTATTTTTACCTCATTTTTAAACGCAAAACTGGCAATTTTACAAGCCAACAAACTACACTGTGACTAGAAACTAGTCTCCTTGGCTTTCCTGCCATAAGATTCGATGGAAAACAAAAAAGTGGGCGGAGTTTAATGCGATCAGCTGAATGAATACGCCATTTTTCTATCCTTCCTTCAATTCACCTCACTGTTTTGTTTTTTAGGGGGAAAGCCGGTTGGGAGGGGAGGGAGAGGGAGGGCTAGGTTTTAGCCTAGGATTTTGTTTCCTGTTCTTTGTCTCTTTGTAACTTTGTTCGGATGCGTTTTTATAAAAAGCTAAGTATATCAGTTTGTAGAACATTTTAAGGGCTACATTTTTCTAGTCGACTGCTTTTTGCCATCTTTTATCATTCTTGAGATATGAAAGGTTTTCCACAAGGCTACCTAGGTATCTAATGAAAAATGATCGACTTGGGTCAGAAATGGATCAAAATCGATTTTCATGAAATTTTCTGTAGTTTTAAAACAAGATAACACAAATCTACGCCGTAATTAATATCCCCTGCTTTACTAATCGAATCCTAGCCTCCAGCCAGTCAGCTTCTCCTCTTCTCCCCCGTATAATTCCTTCACAGATCAGTGACTCGTGAATAGAATCAAAAAAGACCATTGGATATTGTTGAATTCTGCTTCTTTTCCCTCTTCAGAAGACGTGTTGTCTTCTGAATACTGGAGGAAAAAGGGGGAAACACGATTAAGGGGGTGAGACCGATTGGAAGGGGGGAGGGGATATCTGTCTTCCTTTTTATTGGTGGTGACTGAGAGTGTGTGTGACGCAATTCGAATGCTTCACCTGTTTTTGCTTATCATTTCTTATCATTTTGCATTGATAACAATCATTGATAATCAATGATTATTAGAGGTGCTTTTGGATTTTCTTGGAGTGGCCGTGGTTTTTGAGAGATAACTTTTTTTGGACTAGAGATTTCAAAAAATGTTAATTATGAAAATAATCTACGTAAAATAAGCAACATTTTATCAGTTAGTAACTTTTTGTGAAGAAATTTCTGTGCTGAATTAAAAAAACTTGAAAAAAAATTTCCAAAAAAAAAAAAATTTTTTTTAATGTTTTTTTTTTTCTAACTTTTTTTAGGATTAGAGATAGCTAAAAGTTGTCAATTAATGTAATAATTTTCGTGAAATTCGCAATATTTAATAGTAAAAACTTCATGGAAAAAAAAACTTGAGTTGAGATAAAAAATGTTGAAAAAAAATTTCCCAAAAAAATTTTTTTTTTCAAATTTTTCATTTTTTTTTCCTAACTTTTTTGAAATTGAAGATAGCAAAAATCTGTCAACTAATAAGATGATCTACGTAAAATTTGCAATATTTTGATAGTAAAAACTTCATGATAAAAAAATTTTGAAAAAAAAATTTTCTTCAAAAATTTTTTTTCAATTTTTTTTTCAATTTTTTTTTAGATTTTCCGCTTTTATAATAGCTCATTCTTTCATTGTGCATTAATTTCATTCACAAATTACAGTAAAAATGGCATTTCTGGCGCGAAAACCGCCTATATCGACACCCAACCCATCCTCATCTGCAGTCGTATCAGTGGTCCGACACATGATTTATGACGAAGCACATTTTGCAATGCAGAACAGTTTGGCGAAGGTAAATTAACGTTTTGGCAATTTTAATAGATAGATCATAAAATTTAAAGCATAATTGTAGTTGACAACTTTTTGATAGCTCTTCTGGATCTTGAGATAACAGCGATCATAGTTAATTTTTTGGGTACCCTTGGTTTTTTGCTCATTACTCAAAAACTAGACTAGCTATTAAAAATTTGTCAACTACAAAAATGATCTACGTAAAATTTTCTATAAGACAACATTTGAAAAAATCATTTTTCTTTCAGTTAATTAAGGAAAAAATCAATCCAAATGTCACCCAATGGGAGAAACGAGGCCAATACCCAGCACACGTTGTCTTCAAATTATTAGGACAATTGGGTGTTTTTGCAGCTAATAAACCTATTGGTAAGGGTCTAACACATTAAAAAATAAATAAAACATTTAGAATTCGGTGGAATGGGCAGAGATTTTGCAATGTCAATTGCTATAGCCGAGCAAATCGGGGCAGTGGAGTGTGGGTCGATTCCGATGTCAGTGATGGTGCAGACGGATATGAGTACACCGGCGTTGGCGCAGTTTGGTGAGGGTTTTTAACATAATAAATTGATAGAGTAAATTGAGAGGATTGTTTTGTTAGTTGACAACTTTTTGCTAGCTGTTTTAGTTTTTGAGTTATAGGCGGTCAAAAAGCACTAATCAAAATAGGTGGTTGGTGTTTACTAATCAAGTGATAACTCAAAAACTAAAAAAGCTAGCAAAAAGTTGTCAATTAACAAAATAAAGATCTTAATGTAAGCTATAATTTTGTAGTTGACAACTTTTTGATATCTCTTATCACTACCGAAATATCACTAGATTTCCAAGCCGCTAGACAGCAAAAACTTCAAAACTGGAAAAGTGGTACCCAGAAATCAGGCGATAACTTGATTTTGATAAGAGATATAAAAAAGTTGTCAACTAATAAAATAAAGATCTTAATGTGGGCTATAATTTTGTAGTTGACGACGTTTTGCTAGCTTTTTTGGTTTTTGAGTTATAACCGGTCAAAAACCGCCTACTTTTCGAATGCACCCCAAATGCAAACCAATCAATATCTCAAAAACTATGAAAGTTAGGAAAAAGTTGTCAACTAACAAAACACCCTAAATTTTATTTTCTAGGCTCTGACACCCTCCGTTCCCGTTTTCTACGCCCCTCCATCTCAGGAGACCTCGTAAGTTCCATCGCCGTCTCCGAACCCCACGCCGGATCCGATGTTTCGGCAATCCGAACCACTGCTCGTCGCCATGGATCAGATCTCATCATAAATGGATCAAAGATGTGGATTACAAATGGAGAACAAGCAGATTGGGCTTGTGTACTTCTAAATACCAATCCAAACGAGAAAAACGTGCATAAGAATAAGAGTTTGGTGTGTGTCCCGTTGAATCTTCCTGGTGTTCATCGAAGTGTTCCATTGGCGAAATTAGGCATGCAGAGTAGTGATACAGTGCAGTTGTTTTTTGAGGATGTTAGGGTGAGTTGAAAATGTAAAACTTGAGCTTCAAAAATTTTGAAAAAAAAGTTTTTTTTTGAAAGTTACTGATTTTTTTGCATTTTGATATCCATTGATAACCATTAGTAGTTTTTCGTACATGCTAGAATAAATCAAAACTATTGAAAATAGTGAACAAAAAATTGAAAAATTGAAAAAAATATCCAAAAAATTTTGAAAAAAAAAAATTTAAAAATTTTTTTTTTTTAAAGTTACGGTTTTTTTGTGAATTGATAACCATTGATAACTATCAGTAGTTTTTGAGGATGTAAGGGTAAGTTAGAAATTTGAAAATTGAGCTTTGAAAAATTTTTGAAAAATTGAAAAAAATTCCAAACAATTTTCAAAAAAAAAAAAAATTTTTTCTACATTTTTTGAATGTGACTGCTTTTTTTTGTGAATTGATAACCATTGATAATTCTCAGTTATTTTTGAAAATGGAAAAAAATAATTCAAACCTGTTGAAAAATGTGAACAGAAAATTTGAAAAATTTAAAAAAAAAATTTGTTTTCAAAAGTTGAATTTTTTTTTGGTTTCGGTGAACGCTTTGTAACTTTATAACCAATGAAGCATTTTAAAAAGTGTTAATTGCAATATTGTACAGCGTAAAAACTCTACATTTTGTTAATTTACAACTTTTTGCTATCTTTTTTGGTTCCAGAGATACAGTATCGAATTTATGTTTGTATCCCTTTATTCAAACAGCCATAACTTGGCTCAAAGTAGTCCGTTTGAGCTCATCTTTTGATATGTTTTAGTTGAATACTCTGGGAACAAACTCCAGTTTTTCTAAGATGTTACCTTGAAAATCAGGTGAGTGACGTTGTCTGAAAGTCGGCACAACTGAAAGTCAAAAATTCAAGTTTTTTGTCTAATTTTTTCGAAATGTTCTGAAAGTGCCAAAATGTGCTCTAGGGTACTTATAAACATTTCCCAAAGTTTCAGACAACAAAAAAAAATTGCGGTTTTTTATGAATTTTTGAAGAAAAGTGCTATGAAACTTTGGGTCGGTGCCACAGGGTGCTGAGTGCATGGATCGGCCTACAATTCCTTGAGAGAATGCACCAATAGCATGTCAACTCATTGCCATAATTGAAAAACTTGACATCAAAGTCTGAAATTTCACTTGTCCATACTTCTCATAGCATCGCTCCGAAAAGCGAAAAAATTCAAAAATTCATAAAAAATCGCAAATTTTTTTTTGTTGTCTGAAACTTTGGGAAATGTTTATAAGTACCCTAGAGCACATTTTGGCACTTTCAGAACATTTCGAAAAAATTAGACAAAAAACTTGAATTTTTGACTTTCAGTTGTGCCGACTTTCAGACAACGTCACTCACCTGATTTTTAAGGTAACATCTTAGAAAAACTGGAGTTTGTTCCCAGAGTATTCAACTAAAACATATCAAAAGATGAGCTCAAACGGACTACTTTGAGCCAAGTTATGGCTGTTTGAATGAAGGGATACAAACATAAATTCGATACTGTACATCCGGTTTTTCCAAACGTCAGTGCTAAATTTTTAGACAAACTCTCTGTTTTTGAGCTATAACTCAAAAACCACAAACAATATCAAAAAGTTGTCAACTACAATTTTGTAGAGCATAAAAAGCGCTACATTTCTCAATTTACCATTTTTTTCCCCAGGTCCCCTCCACCTTTATAATCGGCGAGGAAGGCCGTGGGTTCACCTACCAAATGACTCAATTCAACGACGAACGCCTGGTTACTGTAGCTGTGGGCCTTCTACCTCTTCAAAAATGTATAAATGACACAATAGAATATGCAAGAGACCGCTCAATCTTTGGAAAAACACTTTTGGATCAACAATACGTGCAGTTTCGGTTGGCGGAACTTGAAGCGGAGTTAGAGGCAACAAGGTCTCTTTTGTATAGAACTGTTTTGGCTCGATGCCAAGGCGAGGATGTGAGTATGTTGACTGCAATGGCAAAGTTGAAGATTGGAAGATTAGCAAGAAAAGTTACGGATCAATGTTTGCAGGTTTGTAAAAAAAAAAAAAA